>CAUYQV010109351.1:0-17674 GCA_963574575.1 Galagoides demidoff
AACTCCCCTTTACAATGTCCTGTGTAACTCACCAATTATGCCGTAAACAACTTAACTTGCTTATGCAGCCTGCTTGCTCACCTAAAAATATTTTGCCACAGCACACCTGGGACCCTCCACCTGTCACGTCGCAATGACTAAGTGGAGTCTCTCTTGGGGCTGCATCCCTCTGGGACCCCGTTTGGGTCCAACAATGGTTGTATGTACATATCTATATACAGATGTGTATATACTTTTTGAGAAATGAAAACGATGTTTTCATATATTCAAAGAGGGTAAGTGCCAAGGCTCATGTCTACCATCCTATCTCTCTGGGAGGCTGAGATGGGTATACTGTTTTAGCTCGGAATTGGAGATCAGCCTGAGCAAGAGCAAGACCCTGTCTCTACTAAGAATATAAAAATTAGCCAGTGTTGTTGGGGGTGGCTGTAGTCCCAGCTACTTGGGAGGTTGAGCCATGAGAATTGGTTGAGCCCAGGTGTTTGACGGTACTGTAAAGTATGACATTCCTGCAATCTAGTCTGGGGCAATAGCGTGAGATACTGACTCCAAAATAGATATTTAAACAATGAAAATACTTATCGGTTGTTCTATTTTTGCATCTCCTCTTTCTTTGTAAATTTCAGATTAATATGAAGGTAGAAATGTTTAAGTTACATGGTTTGTATTTGTGTGTTCAAGTCAGTGTTGGGAGGTGTGCCATATACTTTTACCTTGTGCCTCTTAAGTGAGAGCACACCAATCTACCTCCCACCTCCTCTCTAATTTTTATATGATTTGCTCTCAAGACCAACCATTCTGATACCAGAATTTTGCTCTTCAGTAGGTCCTTGGTCTCAGGGATTTGAAGAATGAACCCAAGGACCACAGATTAGTGGTAAGATAGGATTTTTATTAGAAGTTAGAAAGGAGTACAGAAGAAGTAAAAAGCACCAGAACTTGTGAAAGGAGAAAGAACTGAACTAACTGGAGTCTCTACCTGTGTTCTTTATGGGTCTTAGGTCTTGAGAATTACAGGTGGCCAGCAGTTGGTAAATGGAAAAACATCTTTTCAAAGTTAGTGAGTGCATTAACAAATGAATGAATGTAGTTCTTCCTCCACTAGGGGCAAGGTTATCAGGTCCTTTACTGTCTTTGTCTCTGAGAAGGGATTAGGATCTGTGCTCCTACTCAAGGTGGAACCACCCAAAAACCCTCTCAGGCTCTTTGTTCTGGATCTTATCAGAGCTCAGAGGGTATGTCCCAAAAAAGGCAGACTGCTTGTGCCTGGAAATGGGGGTCTGACTTCTGAGTTCACCTGGGCCTAGAGAATGGGGGCTCCCTGTCTAGCCCTGAGTGGTGAGTGTATCAATTCTTTCAAGTTATAAGAATAAATTTGAGTTTGATTTTGATTTTGTAACCTAGGAATGCAATGCTCTGGATCCCTTTCAGCCTAATTCCCTCCCGTGTATTTTAGCACTCTACAGGAGGACTGGTTTCCCCCTGCATTTTCCAAAAGTATGGCAAGCTGAGTGTAAATGTACCTCATTTGTTTCCTCAGCTTAACTCTTCTAGGTCTTGTAGTCAAATCTTAAATTTTTAGTTTCTTTCTCATTTTTCCAAATGCTAACTTTCCATCCAATTTACATTATTGATAGAGTCCAACCCCACCCAAAGAGGGTGGACCTGCCTAAAAGAATCACCCCCTTACCCTCTCTCACCATTTGGCCCACCTAAGAAAGTTGAATGGGTTAACCCCCTATCCTACTTCACCAGATGTCACACCTGGGAAATGGTCCAACCCCCAACCTTACAATAGATGTTCAACCCAGGAAAGGGAATCTCCCCATTCCCACCTTCCTGACTTTTAAACATCCCCTACCTGCTCCCCCATTCGCTGTTACCCAAGTGTAGATTTATTCCTTACAGGTTGAAAATCTTACCCCACCTTCTGCACCCTGGTGGAATAAAACCTTTTTTCTGTTTTTTTTTTTTTTTTTTTTTTTAGAGCCATAATCTCACTTTATCGCTCTCTGTAGAGTGCTAGAGTGCTATGGTGTCAAAGCTCACAGCAACCTCCAACTCCTGGGCTTAGGCGATTCTCTTGCCTCAACCTCCCAAGTAGCTGGGACTACAGGTGCCCAACAAAATGCCCAGCTATTTTTTTGTTTGGTTATACTTGTCATTGTTGTTTGCCAGGCCTGGACTGAATTGGAACCCTCCAGCTCTGGTATGTAGCTGGCGCCTTAGCTGCTTGAGCTATAGGCGCTGAGCTCACTGCATGTTTGACAAAACATGCATGGGACTGAAGCGTTATCATTCCTGTAGAGCTTGTTGGAAATTTATAAATGGAATTTTCACCCCATATCGTCTGAATAACAATCTGCATTTTTTCAAGATCTCCAGTTCTTGTATACATGAAAACTTTAGAGTTACCATTTATCTCACCATGACATTGTCATATAAAAAACATACACAGATTATAATGTATGATGTAAATAAGGCACAAGATTACACACATCTGTATTGGTGGCTTTTTATTTCTACTGTATCAACCAAAAATGTCTGATGTGTACACTGGTTTTGTGGATGCCATTCCATCCCCTTTCTTCAGTGTTAGACAACACATGAGGGAATATATCCCTTCTACACTTATTAGGTAGGTAATTGCATTTACTCTTATAAGTCAGCAAGAGTTCTCTTTACTCACTTAAGTAAAAGTGAAATTCATGGCTTGGTGCCTGTAAGCACAGTGGTTAAGGCGCCGGCCACATACACCCAAGCTAGTGGGTTGGAACTGGGTTACAACGGCAACAAAAAAATAGCTGGGTGTTATGCAGGGCGCCTGTCATCCCAACTAGGAGACTGAGGCAAGAAAATCACTTAAGCCCAAGAGTTTAAGGTTGCTGTGAGCTGTGATGCACTTTATCCAGGGTAACAGCCTGAGACTCTGTCTCAAAAAAAAAAAAGTGAAATTCTATATGCCTGTGTTTTCTTGGTAAAAATGTTTGTTTTTCAGGGAGTGTTGACATTCAAGGATGTGGCTATTGACTTCTCTATGGAGGAGTGGGCCTGCCTGGACCCTGCTCAGCAGCATTTGTACCGAGAAGTCATGTTAGAGACCTACAGAAACCTGGTCTTCCTGGGTGAGGGCAACTTTTATATACAGTTCCAGGTCTACACTAAACAATTGGTATTCTTTCTTTGTAGAATGTTTTTATTCAATTTATTCATTGACTGAGTATCACGTTCTCATTTCTAAGGAAAAGTTTAGGATATCTTGGTATAGAAAAGAAAAATTGGAATTGTTTTATTTTGGCATTAATCTTACCTTTTTTGAGCTGATTTATATCCTTCACTAGATTAATGGAAATTTCAGAAATTTCATGGCCTAGATTGTTACTCATACCTTTAAGTCTGATTTCTAACACCAAATTTTATTTCAGTAGTTTTGGTAGTGGAGAAGTGAGGAATGTTCCAACTTTAAATACTTTTTAAAGATTCTGATGTTTCTGCAAGGAAATCTGTTTGGAATTATTATTTCAGGATCTTCTAAAATGTTCTTTTCTCCACTTCACCAAGGCATTAGATTGCAAATTGAATAATCCCAATTTGTTTTCTACTAAAACAGGTCTTGCTGTCTCTAAGCCAGACCTCATCACCTGTCTGGAGCAAAGCAAAGAACCCTGGAAGTTGAAGACACAGCAGATACTAGTCAAGCACCCAGGTAGGTTGGAGTGAGTGAAGCAGCTAACACTGGTCAGAGGTCCAAGTTCTGGGAGGAAACCACACAATACAGTGTGATTAGGGAAGCTCAGCTTCACTGGAAATGATTTCTGAGAAGCCTGGGTTTCCTTTCCCTTGTTCTTACATCAAGGCATCTGTCTTCTTGTTTTTATTATTTTTTAATTTTTATTTTCTTATTGAAACAGAGTCTCACTCTCTTGCCTCACACTAGAGTGCCATGACATCAGCCTAGCTCAGAGCAACCTTAAACTACTGTTGTCAAGTGATTTTTCTATCTCAGCCCCCAAACAGCTGGGACTACAGATTTCTCTACATTGCCCAGGTAATGGTGTTTTTATTTTTTTTAATACAGGGGAGTTCTCATACTTACTCATGCTAGTCTCAAACTTGTGAGCTGAAGCATTCCTCCCTCCTTGGCTCACAGAGTGCTAGGCATATAGTTGTGAACCACTATGCCTATTCTTGGTTTTAATTTCCAGAAGGACCTTACATTTCACTGATATTCTTTCTAGGTTACAGTGAGAATGAAGGAACTTCCTATGGCTTACATGTGAGTGCAAGATGTGACTGCTCTTCCATTGCTTTTAAGGACATGAAACGTGTGCGTATTTTTTAGTATACCTGAAATTTTTTTTAATATTCTTTAGGCTGGGTGTGGTGGCTCACAGCTCTAATCCTAGCTCTCTGGGACCCAAGGTGGGACTATTGCTTGAGCTCAGGAGTGTCAGACCACTCTAAACAAGAATGACACCTCATCTCTACTAAAAAGAGAAAAAATATCCAGGCATTGTAGTGGTTGTGTGTTGTCCCACCTACTGGGGGCTGGTCGTGGGTTTGAGATTTGAGAATTGCTTGAACCCAGGAGTTTGAGTTTGCTGTGAGTTAGGCTGATTTTATGACACTGTAGCCTGAACAATGGAATGAGACTGTGTCTGAATAAAGTTTTTCTTTCTTTTCTTTTTTTCTGAGACAGAGTCTCAAGCTGTCTCCCTGGATAGAGTGTCATGGCACCACAGCTCACAGCAATGTTACACCCTTGGGCCTAAGTGATTCTCTTGCCTTAACCTTCCCAGTAGCTGAGACTATAGGCGCCTGTGACAACGCCTGTCTATTTTATTTGTTGCAGTTGTCATTGTAGTTTTTGCTGGCCCGGGCCATGTTCAAACCTGCTGAAACTACCCATTGACCTACAGGCACCACCAAAGTTTCTTTTTTTTTTTATTCTTTTTTTAGAGGCAGAGTTTTTGCCTAGGCTGGTGTCAGGACTGAAGCAATCCTCTCACCTCAGCCTCTAAGTAGGTGAGATGACAGGTGTGAGTCTGTGTGCTGGGCTCTCACTAAAGCATTTTTCCCTATAGATGGCTCCCTTGGGAGGAATACATGAAGTTGGGACTTGTATTCTACTGTCTTGCTGGTTTTACTGTCTCTATGTTTTCACATTCCATTTTATTCTGTGTTCAATTTTCTGTAATTTTAGATTTAAATATTCAGAAGTATGTGTTAGAATTTCAACTTATGTAGCAAGTAATTTAGAGAATGAGTAGGAATTCTTGATTTATTGAAAGGCTTACTTGGTAAGATACAGCACCAACTATATGCACTGAGATTGTGGGGTTGTATCCCGGCCTGTGCCAGCTAAAGAACAGTAACAACTGCAACAGGAAAATGTCTGGGCGACCTGATAGTACCTTAGTTGTAACTACATAGAGGCAAGACAATCACTTGGTCCCAGAAGTTTGAGGTTGCTGCGAGCTCTGATGCCACAGCACTCTGTGGGCAACACAGAGCAACTTTGTCTCAAAAAAAGTAAATAAATAAATAAATAAAAGTAAGGCTAGGCTCCTGTAGCTCAAGCAGGTAAGGTGCCAGCCACAGAAACCAGACCTGGCGGGTTGGAATCCAGCCGAGGCCTGCCAAACAACAATGACAACTATAACCAAAAATGGAAAAAAAAAAAAAAAAGCCAGTCATTGTGGTGAGTGCCTGTATTCCCAGCTACTTGGGAGGGTGAGGCAAAAGACTCTCTTAAGCCCAGGAGTTGGAGGTTGCTATGAGCTGTGATGTCACGGTACGGCGATAGCTTCAGGCTCAGTCTCATTTAAAAAAAAATTAATTAATAAATAAATGATAATAATAAAAATAAAAAATTTCTTGAAAATTTTTTTCAAAGAAAGTTTATTTTTCAAAATAAACTTGAAATTTTTAGTTTACTCTGGGCAAAGTGAAATCAGCAGGATTGGCATCACTTTCCTTAACCTATATTAAATGATATATTAATTTTTCCCAAATGCTTATTTTAACTAGTATGATTTATGATATTTTACAAAGTTAATATTTTTATTTTACTTAAAAATGTTTTTTGATTGTTTTCCAATGGGTGAGTTAAACCTTTTCAGTTTTTATAAAAATAATTATATTATAATTATGTTATTAATTATAATTATATATTTTTAAATTAATTATATATTTTATTGTATTATATATAATATAATATATAATAATATATTATTGTATATAACAATATAATTATAGTAATATAATATGATATATAGATATATATAATAACATCTATTATAATATATAATATATAAAATAATATATAATTATATAATATATAATATAATATTATATTAATATTACATCTTATTATTTAATTAATTGTATATTAATTATAGTTAATAACATAATTAAAATTATCTTTATTGTTTTTAAATGTTTATTAACATTTTCTGATAAGTATCTCATATTAATAAATCATACGTTTTCCATGAGATTTTATTGAAAGATGGTGCAAAATACTCAGTATACCTGCTCTCATCCAACAAAATATTAACTTGTATTAACAATAAATACCTGGGCTCAGTGCTTGTTGTTCAATGGTTAGGGCGGGTGGTGGGTTCGAACCCGCCCGGGCCTGGTAAACACGACAACTATAATAACAACAAAAATAATAGCCTGGCATTGTGGCAGGTGGCTGTAGTCCCAGCCACTTAGGAGGCTGAGGCAAAAATATATTATTCACTTAAGCCCATGAATTGAGGTTGCTGTGAGGTGTGACATAGCATTCTAGGCTGAAAAAAGTGAAACTTTGTTTCAAAGAAAAAGAAAAAATACCTGCTTTGGTGCAGTCCACAGTCATAATGGAACATTGTAGTTATCTAGGAAAGAGAACTTTTGTGTGAGATGGAGACGAACTCTGTAGCCAGTGGTAGAATGCTATAGCATCCATCATCCCAGCTTAGAAAAACTTCCAACACATGGGTTCAAGCAGTCCTGCTTCAGCCTTCAAACTCCTGTCTGTACTACTGTTCTTTTAGTAGAGGCAGGGTCTCATTGTTGCTTAGCTTGGTCTTGAACTCCTGTGGTTCAGCTATACTCCCACGTCATCCTCCTGAAATGCTAGGATTGGATATGTGAGTGACTTCCCCTGGCCATGTCTTGGCTTTTATGAATAATGCTGTGATGAATGTGAGTGAGGACGTATATCTTCCCTGATCTTCAGTGCATATTTAGGATATATACCCAGATGTGAGATTGCTGGATGAAATCATAATATTTACTTATTTATTTATTTATTTTTGAGACAGAGTTTCAGTATATTCCCCTCGATAGAGTGCTGTGGAGTCACAACTCACAATAACCTCCAACTCTTGGGCTTAATTAATTCTTTTGCCTCAACCTCCCAAGTAGCTGGGACTACAGGCCCCTGCCACAATGCCAGGCTATTATTTTGTTGTAGTTATCGTTGTTTGGCAGGCGCTGGCTGGATTTGAACCTGCCATTCCCAGTGCGTGTGGCCAGTGCCCCAGCCATTGATCTAAAGGTGCAGGGCCAAATAATAACTTTAAATTTTAGTTTTCTGAGAAACCTTCAAGCATTTTTTTTTTTGATTAGGGGTAGGCTTGAAACTGCCACCTTCAGCATATTGGGCTGGCACCCTACTCCTTTGAGCCACAGGTGCTGCCCACCTTTAAGCATTTTAATAGAGTCTGCATCATTTTTCTTCATCAACTTTGCTAAAAGTTTCTAATTTCTGTGTATCCTTGACACATGTTCTTAGGGTTCACTCAGAGTATGAGGTAACATTTCATTGTGATTTTGCTTCCCATTTCCCTAAGAATTAGGACTTTAAGCATCCTTTGAAATGCTTGTTGGCCATTTATAATTCTTTGAAAAGTGTTAGTGAGCTCCTGCCATCTACCTGGTTCTGCCCTCTAGAATGTTAGGATTACAGACATGAGCCACTGCTCCAGGCCTCTTTTTAATTTTTCTTTTTCTTTTTGTCATTGAGACAGTCTCACTTTATTGCCCTGGGTAGAGTGTTGTGGCGTCACACAGCTCACAGCAACCTCCAACTCCTGGGCTTAGGCGGTTCTCTTGCCTCAGCCTCCTGAGTAGCTGGGACCACAGGTGCCCGCCGCAATGCCCGGCTATATTTCTGTTGCAGTTTGGCCGGTGCTAGGTTTAGAACCTGCCACCCTCGGTATATGGGGCCAGTGCCCTACTTGCTGAGCCACAGACGCTGCCCCCTTTTTAAAATTTTAAAGTAGGTCACCTCACCTCAGCCAGTTTTGTTTGTACTTTTTACCTATACATGGTATACCAAAATTTGTCAGACATACATGGATAAGGAAAATGGGAATCTGTAGCTAAATGTACCATTATTTATAAAATATTCGATACAAGATTTTCCATCATATTTTTCTCTGCAAAAATAAAAAGATTCGTATTCTAAAATATAATATCACTTTTTTATCTCTCAGTCAGTTTGTCACACCTTTTTTTTTTTTTTTTTTTGAGACAGAGCCTCAAGCTTTCGCTCTGGGTAGATTGCTGTGGCATCACAGCTCATAGCAACCTCCAATTCCTGGGCTTAAGCGATTCTCCTGCCTTTGCCTCCCAAGTAGCTGGGACCACAGGTGCCCATCACAATGCCTGGCTATTTTTTGGTTGCAGCTGTCATTGTTGTTTGGTGGGCCTGGGCTGGAATAGAACCTGCCAGCTCAGGTGTATGTGGCTGGTGCCTTAGCCGCTTGAGCCACAGGTGCTGAGCCAAGTCACACTTTTTTAATTATAATTTTGTATGACATTATTCAACTCTGTATACTTTAAGACATTGAGAACACAAATTAAATATAAATCAACCACATGTCTAGTGGAATTTCATTTTCTTTCTGTTCGTTTGCCTACATGTTTCTTATATTTGGTTTAGGAATAGTACATTTTCTCTTGGTTGCTGGCCAATGGTTATTTTATCCTGTAGGTGCATGTGTATAAAACTCTTTTTGTGGGTGGGGGGAACAGAGTCTTACTTTGTCACCCTCGGTAGAGTGGCATGGTATTATAGCTCACAGCAACCTCAAACTCTTGGGTTCAAATGATTCTTTTCCCTGAGCCTCCCCGTCTCTGGGACTACAGGTATCCACCACAATGCCCATCTATTTTTTTTTTTTTTTTTTTGAAGATGGGTCTTGCTCTGGCTTAGAGTGGTCTTGAACTCCTGAGCTCAGGCAACATACCTGTCTTGGTCTCCCAGAGTGCTAGGACTTAGCCATGAACCACTACCCCTGGTCTACTAAAAATGTCTTCAATTTAACTCATATTTACTGGTGAATAGATATTATGTTTATGTGAATTATTTGTGTAATTTAAAGATAATTTTTGAAAGGCCATTTCATTTACCATAAAGTTAACATTTATCTTATTATTATTATAATTATTTTGCAGTTTTTTGGCTGGAGCTGGGTTTGAACCCTCCACCTCCAGGATATGGGACTGGTGCCTCACTCCTTTGAGCCACAGGTGCCACCTCATGTATCTTTCTTAGAGATGTTAGAAGATTTCCTTATTTTTAGAAGCTGAGTAATACTCTGTCATTTTTATATCCTAAATTATATTTCACCATTTGTTTCTAGAGGTTGATGTGGATTTCTTTCACCAAATGAATTACGTGAATAATGCTGCAACAAATATGTGTGTAGATTGCTTTTTATTAGAGCATGTATGTGACAGTTGAATATCTGTCTTACAGATGTATTTTATATATGTTGAAAATAACAACAGTAAGTTATAGTTTTCTAACCAATAAGCCCTTGTTATTTCATACTCTACCTTTTGTGTCCACTTTGACTTAAAGCATATTTTATGAAATAAGACATGTTTTGCCTCAAAATATATTGTCTGTGGCTGGATGATCCTGCCGTATGTCTCTAATGCTATCAATCTGGGGGGCTGAGATGAGAGAATGTCTTGAGCTCAGGAGTCAGAGACCAGCTGGAATAAGAGCAACACCTCATGTCTACTAGAAATAGAAGATAAAATTACCTGACTATCATTGCAGACACCTGTAGTGCCAGCTAGTCAGACGGCTGATTCAGGAGGAATCCTTGAACCTACAAGTTACAGGTTGCTGTGAGCTAGGCTGATGCTGTGCACTCTAGCCTGGGCCACAGGGTGAGACTCTTGTTTTAACACGTGTGTGTATATATATATGTACAGACACACACGTACACCGTACACACATTTATGTACATATCTCCTTATGATAATCTCCCTTGCTCTCATTTGATTAATACTTAAATTAAATATCTTTCTTGTTCTTTTTTTTTTTTGAGACAGAGTCTGACGCTGTCCCTGTGGGGGGAGAGTGCCGTGGTGTCATACCTCACAGCAACTTCCAAATTTGGGCTCAAGGGATCCTCTTGCCTTAGCTTTTCTATTTTTAGTAGAGACAGGGTCTCTCTTTTTGCTGAAGCTGGTCTCAAACCCATGAGATCAAGCTATCCATCTGCCTTGGCCCCCCAGAGTGCTTCAGAGTGGCCGTGAGCCAGTGCACCTGGTCAAATAACCTTTCTGTCCTGTCATTTTTTATTCCACGTTTGTCATTACATGTAAGATGAGTATCAAATACAGAGTTGGATTTTGACTTTTTAGTTTTTAAATCCCTATCTTTACTCATTTTATTTTATTTTTTTTTTTGAGACAGAGTCTCACTTTGTTTCCCCCGGTATAGTGCCATGTCATCATAGCTCAAAGCAACCTCTACTTCCTGGGCTGAAGCGATCCTTTTGCCTCAGCCTCTGGAGCTGCTTGTACTACAGACGCTAGCCAGAACACCCACATATTTTCTTATAGACAGGGTCTCTCTCACTTGTTCAGGCCAGTCTTGAACTTGGGAGCTCAAGAAATCTACCCACCTTGGATCCCAAGAGTTCTGGGATTGAAGGCGTGGGGCACTGTGCCTGACCTCCCTATCTTTATGTAATGTCTGTCACTTCATTGGGAAGTAAACTTCACATAAATTTGAATGTAATGTTTTTTTTTGACACTGAGTCTCAAGCTGTCACCCTGAGTGACCCATGGTGTCATCATAGCTCACAGCAACCTTCAACTCTTAGTTTCAAGCGATCTTCTCACCTCAGTTTTTCTATTTTTAGTAGAGACAGGATCTCAATTTTGCTCAGGCTGATTTGGAACTCAGGGGCTCAAGCAATCCACCCCCCTCAGCCTGTAAGAGTGCTAGGTCTACATACATTAGCCATCCCACCCAGTCATGTGTACATAGTTTTTGAAAGAGAAGAAATTACTGTGAATTATTTATATAACCTTTGAAAGAGAAAGGCTTACTTTTGGCAGTTTTTTTAAACGTCTACTGGATTTTGTTATTTTTGTCAACAATTACATCTTATTATATTGTAAACATAGACCCATTACCAGAGGTTTACTGCAGACTTTCTCTTTTTTTTTTTTTGAGACAGAATTTCACTATGTTTCCTTATGTAGTATGCTCTGATGTCATAGCTCACAGCAATCTCAAACTCTTGGGCTCAAGCGATCCTTTTGCCTCAGATTTTCTACTTTTACTACTGATGGTGTCTTGCTCTTGCTCAGGCTGGTCTCAAACCTGTGACCTCAAGCAATCCACCCCCCTCGGCCTTCCTGAGTGCTAGTATTACAGATGTGAGCCCCCTCATCCTGCCAGCATGTATATACCTTGGTAAATATTTCTTTTATCTTCAATAAGAAGAACAGTTTTGGTGGATGTCATGTATGTGCTTTCAAGTTTTTCTTTTTTTGGCTCTTTGACTATATGGCCAACTCTTTTTTGATCTGAGGCTCATGTTGATTAATCCACTAGTATCTGACCAGAACATCCTTAGCAATAATACATCTATTTTATCTTGGTGCTTTCAAGAGTCTCTTCTTGTGTGTGAGTTTCTTTATTTTATTGCCCTTGGGAGTGTGCTATGACATCATAGGTCATAGCAACCTCCAGCTCCTGGGCTTAGGCGATTCCCTTGCCTCAGCCTCCGGAGTAGCAGGAACTACAGGCACTCGCCAAAACGCCTGGCTATTTTTTTGCTGCAGTTTTTTTTTTTTTTTTTTTTTTTGAGACAGAGTCTCAAGCTGTCACTCTTGGTAGATGGCCTAAGCGTCACAGGTTACAGCAACCTCCAGCTCTTGGGCTTAAGTGATTCTCTTGCCAAAGCTAGGAGTAGCTGGGGTTACATTTGCCCACCCCAAGGCCTGGCTAATTTTTGGTTATCACTGTTTGGCAGACTGGGGCTATATTTGAACCTTACCTCACCAGTGTATGTGGCTGGTGCCTCAGTCACTTAAGCTACAGGGGTTGATCCAGATGGGGTCTCACTTTTGCTCAGGTTGATCTCAAACACCTGTGCTCAAGTGATCCATTCACATCAGTGTCCCTGAGTTGTAGGATTAAATAAATGTTCCAATGCTCTGCCTCTACATTATCTCTACAACTTCTGTTTACCTGTTATGCTGCATATTCTTACCTGGTTTTCAGAATTCCCCAAAATGCAGTGTATACATGTAACACTTATTTATCTGTAAGATAATTGCTGCCTCTCTACTGTATTATGGCATCTTCCTAATGTTCTTAATGTGATTTTGCAGATAAAATGTGTAAAATCTGATAAAAAGTGAGTGGCTAAAATTGTTATTGTTTAAATTTCTTTCAGCTCTATCTAATCATTCTACCCAAGACCATTGGAAAGAGCTGGGCACAAATATTTTATTTCCAGAGATGATCCTGAACAGATCTCAAAGCTGTGGCCCTGAGAATTTAAACTCTACAAAAGACTGGGAAGGTGTGTATGAGTGTAAGCAACAGAAAGTGTTACAGTGGACTTGACGAATGTGTAACACCTACCCATGGCAAGGTCTTCCAATGTAGTAAAAGTTTGAATGTTTTCAGACCGTTGTCAAATCTAAATAGACATAAGATGATATGTACCTTAGAGAAAACTTTTAAATGTAAAAAGTATGGGAAAGCCTCTAAGCTCGGCTCACACATCACAGAACATAAGATAAATACTGGAGAAATACAATACAAGTGCAAAGAAGGTAGCCAAGTCTTCCAATCTTGCTCAAGACTCCATACTGGAGAGAAACTCAACAAGTTTGAAAATGATGGTAAATGTCTTAGCCATAGATCAAGGTATTGTAACCATAAGATTTTGAATACTGGAGAAAAGCCCTACAAATATAAGGAATGTGACAAACTTACCAAGCAGTACTCATACATTTATGGCCACAAAAGAATTCATTCCAGAGAGAAACACTACAAATGTCAAGATTTTGGCAAAGCCTTTAAACATTACTCAAACCTTTCTGTATATAAAGCACTTCATTCTGGAGGGAAGCCATACAAATGTGAAGAATGTCCCAAAGCCTTTATCAGGCACTCACTTCTCTCTAGATATCAAAGAATTCACTGGGGTGAGAAACCTTACAAATATCAAGAGTGTGGCAAATCCTTTAACCCGTACTCAAGCCTCTCTGTACATCAAAGAATTCACTCTGGAGAGAAACCCTACAAATGTCAACAATGTGGCAGAGCCTTTAACGTTATTTCATCCCTTACAAAACATAAAAGAATTCACTCTGGAGAGAAACCTTACAAATGTCAAGAATGTGGGAAAGCCTTTAACTGGTGCACACACACTTTTTGGTACATCAAAGAATTCATTCTGGACAGAAACCCTACAAATGTCAAAAATGTGGCAAATCCTTTAATAATAGTTCAACTCTTACTAAACATCAAAGAATTCACTCTGGAGAGAAACCCTACAAATGTCAGGAATGTGGCAAAGGCTTTACTGACAGTTCATCCTTTACTAGACATAAAAGAATTCACAAACCCTACAAATGTCTAGAGTGTGGCAAAACCTTTAAGCAGTGCTCACACCTTTCTAGACATCAAAGAATTCACTCTGGAGAGAAACCCTACAAATGTCAAGAATGTGGCAAAGCCTTTAACCAGCACACAGACCTTTCTAGACATCAAAGAACTCACTCTGGAGAAAAGCCGAGTAAATGTCAAGAGTGTGGTAATACCTTTAATCACAGTTCATCTCTTACTAGACATCAAAGAATTCACTCTGGAGAGAAACCCTACAAATGTCAAGAATTTGGCAAAGCATTCAACAGGCACTCACATCTTTCTAGACATGAAAGAATTCACTCTGGAGAGAAACCTTACAATGTCAAGAATGTGGCAAAGCCTTTAACCAGCACTCAGACCTTTCTGAACATGAAAGGATTCACTCTGGGGAGAAATTCTACAAAAGTCAAGAGTGTTGTAAAGCCTACAATCACAGTTCAGCTCTTAGTAATTATAAAAGAATTCACTCTAGAGGGAAACCCTGCAAGTGTCAAGAATGTGGTAAACCTTTACCCAGCACTCAGTCCTTTCTATACATCAATGAAGTCATTCTGGAGAGAAACCCTACAAATGTCAGGAATGTGGTAAAGCCTTTAATGATAGTTCATCCCTTACTAGACATCAAAGAATTCACTCTGGAGAGAAAGCCTACAAATGTCGAGAGTGGGCAAAGCCTTTAACCATTACTCAAGCTTTTATGTACATAAAAGAATTCATTTGGGACAGAAACCATACAAATGTCGAGAATGTAGTAAAGTCTTTAACCAGTACTCAAGCCTTTTTGTACATCAAAGAATTAACTCTGGAGAGAAAGTCTACAAATGTCAAGAATGTGGCAAGGCCTTTAACTGGCACATACACCTTTCTATACATCATAGAATTCACTCTGGAGAGAAACCCTACAAATGTCAGGAATGTGGCAAAGCCTTTAATGTTAGTTCAGCCCTTACTAAATATAAAAGAATTCACTCTGGAACAGTGGTTCTCAACCTTCCTAATGCTGTGGCCATTTAATACAGTTCCTTGGGTCATGACTCACAGGAGAACCTCTGCTCTAGAGAGAAACCCTATAAATGTGAGGGATGTATCAATGCCTTTAACCGTTACTCAAGCCTTTCTGTACATCATGAAATTCACTCTGAAGAGAAACTCTTCAAATGTCAAGAATGTGGCAAAACTTTTTTATTTATTTTTTAATTCTTTTTCTTCATTTTTGCACCAGGGCTGGGTTTGAATTCACTACCTCTGGCATGTGGGGCCAATGCCCTACTCCTTTGAGCCACAGGTGCCACCAGTGGCAAAACTGTTAACCAGTACTCAAGTCTTTCTGTACATAAAAAAGCTCACTCTAGAGGGAAACCCTACAAATGTCAAAATGTGGCAAAGCCTTTACTCAGCACTCACGCCTTTCTGAACAGCAAAGAATTCACTATGGCCAGACACCATACAAATGTCCAGAATGTGGCAAAGCCTTTAACTGGTACTCATACCTTTCTGAACATCAAAGAATTTACTCTGGACATAAACCTTACAAATTTAAAAAATGTGTTAAAGGCTTTTAACGTAGGTCATTGGTAGTACACATTTGTTTTGGAGAGAAACTCTACAAAGGTCAAAAATGTGGCAAAGCCTTTAATGTGTTTGTGAACCTTTCTAGACATTCATGAATTTATTCTGAACAGAAACCTTATATGTCAAACTCTAACTTACATTCAATCCTCACTGTACATAGAAGAAATCACACAAGAGAGAAACTTGCCATATGAAGACTGTGGCAGTGCCTTTACCTGATGTTTATAGCATGCTAAGCATAAAAGAATTCAAACTGGAGAGAAATCCTACCAATGTGAACGGTGTGGCAATGACTTTAACCAGAGTTCGAAACTTAGTACACATAAGAACATTCATTTTGGAGAGAAATCTTACAAATGTGAATAATGTGGCAAAAGTTTTCAGTGGTCCTCAGTCTTATTAAAGATAAGAGAAATCATAGCAGGAAAAATGGGGACAATGTGAATATGTGGCAAAGCCTCATTCCAGTAGGCACTGTTTTCTGTACACCCTGTGAAATCCCTGAACCAGCACTGACCCTCTGAAACTCTCTCAGTTTGATGGAGAAACTGCAACTTCAGAACAAGCTCAGCTGAGAAGGCTGAGTGCTGGCAAGCTGTCTCTCTGTGATAGGAAACAAATTGGTGTGCGTAACATTAGAGCCTCTCCTCTGCTCTCCCTGGACATTCAGGGCCTCTGTTTCCCTCTCTTGTATCTCTCTTCAAAATGGAAGGTAAAATACAAACCCTTTGGTCGCTAAAGTCCTCCTGCTCACTGGTTGATGATGTCTTTGTTTAACCCTTTTGATGCTTTTCAACTGCCCTAATCCATTGTTTGGATGAAGTCTCCTCTTCAGAGTAGAGACCTAAATCCTTTAAATCCACAGGCCTCCTTTCTCATGTCTTTATGGAGAAAAGACTTAACCAGGATGCAATTTTGTTTCAAAGTAGAAAAGAAAGAAGCAAGAAGGATCCAAAATGTACAAGTGAAATGTGATGAAAGTCACAACTATGAAAAATAATGGGTCATAAGGAACTTTAAAGGGTAAAGGAATAATTTAGTCTGGGACAAAAACTGATATAGCGGTGTTCGTCCTAAAATAAATCATGGTTTAGTAAGAAAAATTAGAATAAACACAGGGCTTCAACATGTGAAAAGTAGTCTATATAAGGCATGATATTTGCAAAAGTGGACTTATCAACATTTTGTATGTCAACAAGTTGGTCTAATTGAAAGGGAATCTCTAATTAAAATAATAAAGTGGGCTGGGGATGTCACTCTGGCCTGTAATTATGCCACTCTGGGAGGCAAAGTTGGCTGGATTGCTTGAATTTAGGAGTTCAGAGCAGCCTGAACACAACTGAGACCCCCATCTCTAACAAAAATAGAAACCTGAGGTAAGAGAATCTCTTGAACCTAGGAGTTGGAGGTGCTATGAACTATGATGCTACAGCACTCTACCCAGGGTGACAGCTTGGGATTCTGTCTCAAAGAAATAAAAATACAAAAATAGGACCACAGGACAGCACTTGTGGCTCAAAGGAGTAGGGTGCCAGCCCCATAAGCCAAAGATGGAGGGTTCAAACCTAGCCCTGGCCAAAAACTGCAAAAAAAAAATAGGACCACAAAGTGTTCTTTTTGTTATGAGACCTTTTATAAAACCTCTTTGGATTGCTCTGCATATATTGAAACTGGCAAATAAATTGCATCAATTATTCAGCATCAGTCTTCCACTATGGAGTGAAAATAAATCTCCCTCTCTGTATGTGCTTCTGCCTACCTACAGCTGTATTTGATTAGTTATGGGTGTTGAGATCGAGATTATGAAGCTGTTATCTCTATTCAAGGTTATTAGTTACTCCTTTGAAACTAAAGAAAAAAAAAAAAGGAGCCAACTTTACCTTTTAAAATCCCACTCTCTTTTTCTCCACTGCCTGACATTTTCACTCCTTCCTCTGTGCCATTAATTCACTCGTCACACCTCTTGGATTTTTGTTGCTAAGCTAAGGTGACAGAACATGTACATGTAACTTCTGCCACACTTGAACAACAACGTATTTTTCCTTTACAAATGTGTACTCTGGCCACACTGCACCCTTTCTGGTGGTGGGACAAACTGATGACTCCATGCCCTTATTGCTGCCCTTTTTGAGTTGTGACATTCTCCATAAAATAAGGTGTTTGGACTAGATTTTTCACCTAGTGCAT
>CAUYQV010109353.1:0-12946 GCA_963574575.1 Galagoides demidoff
GCCCGCCAAACAACAATGATGGCTGCAACCAAAAAATGGCCAGGCGTTGTGGCGGGCGCCTGTGGTCCCAGCTACTTGGGAGGCGGAGGCAGGAGACTTGCTTGAGCCCAGGAGTTGGAGGTTGCTGTGAGCTGTGATGCCGTGGCACTCTACCCAGGGGGATAGCTTGAGGCTCCGTCTCAAAAAAAAAAAAAAAAAACTCTTGGGCTCAAGCAATCCTCCTGCTTCAGCTTCCTGAGTAGCTGGGACTATAGGTACCACAGTGCCTGGTTAATTTCTCTATTTTTACTAGAGACAGAGTCTTGCTCTTGCTCTTGCTCTTGCTCTGGCTGGTCTCGAACTCCTGAGCTCAATCCATATGCCCATCTCTGCCTCCCAAAGTGCTAGGATCACAGGCATGAACTACTGTGCCTGGCCTCAGCAACAAGTTCTGACACAAACTTGGATTTTGATACAACTTGATAACATGTCACACAAATCATAAAATCTTTTCAAAAGTTGGCCTTGACTTAGCCATCTTACTTTGAGAAAGTAAATCATGCCATCATCAATACTTTTAAGGAATTCCTGGAATTGGCCATGATTTCAATCCCTTGACCCTTATGAAATTCACAATCTTGATTACGATTTGCATGACATTATACATTGTTAAAGCTTTTGCACATAAATTTTCTTGATGTACTATGCAATGATACTTCATCAAATGTGAGTTTGGGCAGCAATTTGCGTCATCTTCTATTAATTTCACAAGTCTCTCTCTTATCTACCATCACCAGGGTACCATCAGGTAACTATACCAGATATTTTGACAATGGACAAATGTTAATCATTTTAACATATTTTTTACTGCTTCATTCAAATCTCTTGATATATTGTGAGATTGTGTCTTTTAATGGCACTAAAGAAGCCGTTTATTGAATAACGTTATATTCTTCATCAATACCTCTAATAAAAATGGCAACTTATACTTACCTGGCAGGGGAGATACCATGATTATGAAGGTGGTTTTCCCAGGGTGAGGCTTATCCATTGCTCTCTGGATGTGCTGACCCCTGATTTCCCCAAATATGGTATACTCAACTACATAATTTGTGGTAATGGTAATGTGTTTGCTCTTTCCCCTGTCAAAAAAAAAAAATGGCAACTTGAGCCATATTTGTAGCATCAGTGCTGTCATCCATTACCAAAGCATAACATTCAAAATTAGTAGTTTTACTCTCCAAACGTCATTTGATAGATTTTTCCAATTACTTTTTTTTTTTTTTTGAGACAGAGCCTCAAGCTATCCCCCTGGGTAGAGTGCTGTGGCATCACAGCTCATAGCAACCTCCAACTCCTGGGCTCAAGCGAGTCTCCTGCCTCAGCTTCCCAAGTAGCTGGGACCACAGGTGGCTTCCACAACACCCAGCTATTTTTTGGTTACAGCCGTCATTATTCTTTTGGCGGGCCCAGGCTAGGTTCGAACCTGCCACCTTACATGTATGTGGCTGGCACCTTAGCCACTTGAGCCACAGGCGCCGAGCCAGACTTTTCCAATTTCTTCAATTCACTTGGTATGACAAATTGGTTTTAAAAATATTCACCTTTTTTTCAGGGCATATTATATCTGCCATGCTTTCTATATATTGCTTAATAAACTCATCACCAGTAAATGGTTTTGATTTTTTTTGCTATTAAATATGCTACCACATAACTAGCTTTTACAAAGGAATCTGTCTGAGTGGTAACTTTTGTTTGTTTGTTTCAGATTAATAGGGGATATAAAGAATTAGGTTACAATGTTTGCTTTTGCTAGGTAAAATCTCTCTTATAATTGTGTCCCATCCCCAAGAGGTGTGCCATACCCTCTGTAACAGCAGTTCTCAACCTGTGGGTCGCAACCCACAGGAATTGTATTAAAAGGCTGTAGCATTAGGAAGGTTGAGAACCACTGGTTTATAAGTCCTAATTTTTTTTTTTTTTTTTGAGACAGGGTCTCACAATGTCGCCCTCCATAGAGTGCTATGGCATTACAGCTCACAGCAACCTCAAACTCTTGAGCTCAAGTGATTCTCTTGCCTTAGCCTCCCAAGTAGCTGGGACTACAGGCACCTGCCACAACACCCAGCTATTTTCTTGTTGCAGTTGTCATTGTTGTTTAGCAGGCCCTGGCCAAGTTCAAACCCACCAGCGCCAGTATATGTGGCTTGCGCCTTAACCACTGAGCTATGGGCCACCAAGCCTATGAGTTGTAACTTTTAGAAGAAAAATTTTGTTGAGATGACAGACATTTTCCACTTCCTTCCTGATGACATAATCCTTTTTTTGTTTGTTTGAGACAGAGCCTCAAACTATCCCCCTGGGTAGAGTGCTATGGCATCACAGCTCACAGCAACCTCCAACTCCTGGTCTCAAGCGAGTCTCCTGCCTCAGCCTCCCAAGTAGCTGGGGCCACAGGCGCCCACCACAATGCCCGGCTATTTTTTGGTTGCAGCCGTCGTTGTTATTTGGCGGGCCCAGGCTGAATTCGAACCCACCACCTTAGGTGTATATGGCTGGTGCCTTAGCCATTTGAGCCACAGGCGCCAAGCCATGACATAATCCTTTATACAAATCACATTTGGCAGCATGTTTTTGCAAATAATGCCTTTTCAAATTATAGTCTTTGAAAACTTGCACAAATTCCCTACAAATTGAGCGCAGAACCTTACTATTTGCCTTGATAAAAAAGTAGTCATCTGTCCACTTTTTATCAATCAACATTCATCTGTAATTTTTCTTTTGGGGGGTTCTGTTTTCTTTTGAAACATTGTAGAAGCCATGCTGGGATTAAAAAAATACTAATAGATAAGGGTGTATATTTTTATTATGAAAATTGACAGGAAAATAGAGAGCAAGGTTTGGGCCCTTCCACAACTTGACTGCCAATGCAGGGTGAGGTGGAAGGCTGTTTGTAAAGCACAGTGGGCAATGTGTGAGGTTACACCAAGATGTGGAAGTATGCTTAAAAATCAAATAAAATCAAATAAGAAAGCTTACCTGACTTCTAAATAACACTAAATGCCTAATGTTGCAATGATAGGTTGAAATATTATTGATAATTGCTGCCTTGCCAAGTCACCATGAGCTCATGTACTGTCTGATGACGTAGATGATATACTGGAAGTTTGTCACCACCATAAAACTGAAGCCATGCATTTGGACAAATAGTGAGTACGTATGTTTATTTTATGTGACACTGTGACAAGACATTACCGTCTACAAAGTTCATACTTGAGAAATGCACAATCAATTTCTATCAAAAAATCACAAAACATCACAGACGTTTGAAGTAATTTTGCAATTTTGTGTTGGGCTGAATTCATAGCTATTCCTGGGCATCATGCAGCCCATGGGCCATTGGTTGGACACCTCTGGCTTAAAACAGTAGAACATGTATTTTGCTATGACCTGCAGTTTAGGCTGGGCTTAGCGTGGACAGCTCATCTTTACTCTCCATGGCATCAGCTGGGGGCAGCTCCCATGAGGATCAGAGGAGGCTCCGCTTCAAAGAAGGTTCATTCCCATCACTGACAATTTTGTGTTGGTTCTTGTCTGGGAGCTCAACCAGAACTACAGGTTTCGTCATAGTTGCTTGGGTTTGTTCTGATAGCACATGATGGCTGGGTTCCAAGAGTAAACGTTCCTAGAGATAGGGAATGGAAACTGCCAATTTTTTTTTTCTTGAGATGGGGTTTCACGCTGTTGCCTGGGTCAAAGTACAGTGGCATCATCACATCTGACAAGTGATCCTCTTGCCTCTGCCTTCTGAGCAGCTGGGACCAGGTGCATGCCACCGGGCCTAGCTAATTGTTTTATTTTTATTTTTTGTAGAGATAAGACCTCCCTATGTTGTTCAAGCTGCTTTCAAGCTCCTAGACTCAATCGATCCTCCCAAAGTGATGAGATTACAGGTGTGAGTCAACATGCCCAGTAGGAAACTGCCACTTTTTAAAAACCTGGTCATAGAAACTGCTGCAGCAATTCTTCCATCATGTTGTCTCTGGTTAACCAGACACAGAGGCCAGATTCAAGGAGAGGGTATGTAGGATCTAGGCCCTACGTTTCTTTTCTTTTCTTTCTTTCTTTCTTTTTTTTTTTTTTTTTGAGACAGAGTCTCACTTTGTCACCCTTGGTAGAGTGCTATAGCATCATAGCTCACACCTACCTCAAACTCCTGGGCTCAGGTGATCTTTTTGCCTCAGGAGCCCAAGTAGCTGGGACTACAGGCACCTGCCACAATGCCCAGCTTTTTTGTTTGTTTGTTTTTTTCTTTTCTTTTTTAGAGACAGGGTCTTGCTCTTACTCAGGCTAGTCTCCAACTCCCAACTCCTGAGCTCAGGCAATCCACTCACCTCGGCCTTCCAGAGTGCTAGGATTACAGGCATGAGCCACCACAGCCGGCATAGCCCTACTTTTCAATATGAGAAGTGTCACAGAATTTTGGAGCCATGTTTTAAAGCTGCCATTGGGTCGAAAACCCTTCTGTGGAATCTCACCTTTAGTAAGCTGAACTGGATCATATAGAGCTTAGAGAACTCTCTCATGTAATTGAGGCAGGCCTAGATGACCTTCCCTCCTTGGAAACCCCAGCCCAGATACTTTGGAGCACTCAAGAAGAAAAACAAACCAAGGAAGTCAGGATCTCCAAGCAGCTTTTGGCCCAGCCTATCATAGCAGGCCATCATAATGGAACCAAACCAAGGAGACCAAGATCCAGAAAAGATCCCATACTGCACTGATGCTTGTGCATTCAACCCTGCTGCTTCTCTGCAGTGAAAGGTCTGTCTCTTAGCACCTTGGTCCCTAATTTGTCCCCAAAGATTTCATTTTTGTGTTAGCAATGTATCACTGTTAGTATTCCTTGGGAGTGACCGAGAAGCAATGAATTCTACCTGAATACAAACAACTAGACATGCAATAATAGTATGTCCTAATAAATACACATGGAATAAGTTATTTCTCCCACCAGAGGGCCCTTCCCTATCTATACCCATAGATAGGATCTATAGTTTAAATTAATCTAATGAATATCTACTGAATGTCTACTAAGTGCCAGGCACTTCACTTAATTACTTATGTTTTTGGATAATATTCAAACTTTTAAAGTATCAAAATAATTGGAATATTTTTGTGCCGGAATGTGCTCTGTCAGACATCCTCTAAATGCTGAATCATGGAGAGAGTTCAAGGAGAGAGGTGGAGGGCACTAGAGGTGCTTAGGGAAATAGATATATACCAACTCATATGTAAATATTTCAATATTTTTTATTTTTTTTAATTTGTTTTTTGAGACAGAGTCTCACCTTGTCACCCTCAGTAGAGCGTCATGGTGTCACAGCTCACAACAACCCAAACTCCTGGGCTTAAGTGATTCTTTTGCCTTAGCCTCCCAAGTAGCTGGGACTGTAAGTGCCTACCATAATGCCTGGATTTTTTTTGTTGTTGTTGTAGTTGTCATTGTCATTTAGGAGGCCCATGCCAGGATTGAACCTGCCACCCCCAGTATATGTGGCTGGCGCCCTAACCACTGTACAACAGGTGCTAAGCCATTTCAACATTTTAATCACCAGTACAGTCCTACTAGTTGTGTATTAGCTAAATATCACCTTGTCTTATAAAATCTTCATAATGCTGTGAAGTTAGTACCATTATTTGACAGATGGATAAAGATAGCTAGGAAGTGGAAGTACTCTGTTCAGTACCAGAAAACAGGCCCTGCTCAGTGGCTCATACTTGTGATTGTAGCACTTTGGGAGGCTGAGGCCGGAGGATCCCTTGAACCCAAGTGTCCAAGGTTGCGGTGAGCTATGATGATGCCACTGCACCCAGCCTAAGTGACAATGGGAGATTCTATCTCTTAAAAGAAAGGACCTTGTCTCTATTCATGAGTCCTATGTATCATAATAACCCTTTAAGGAGAGATCATCTTTCCCATATTTTCATTTTCCTATCCTTGACCACTCCTCTTTGCTGACTACATTTTATCATTTTTCAGGATTCATCTCAGATTCTGCTTCCTCTAGGAAGCTTTCTAGGAATTCCCAAGACTGGATTAGGTGTCCCTCTGTTTCTACTCTCTTACACAAACAGCCTTGTTACTTCTGTTGTAGTACCATATTGGATAT
Source organism: Galagoides demidoff (assembly GCA_963574575.1). Classification (NCBI taxonomy): domain Eukaryota; kingdom Metazoa; phylum Chordata; class Mammalia; order Primates; family Galagidae; genus Galagoides; species Galagoides demidoff. The sequence continues at coordinate 6,147 of CAUYQV010109353.1, forward strand.
CTCTGCACTAGATTTACAGCCCTTAAAGGAAGGAACTATGTGTGATTACTCAGCCTGACTATGTGTTATTGTTACAACATGATTCACATTTTTTTTTTTTGAGACTGAGTCTCACTCTGTCACCCTTGGTAGAGTGCCATGGCATCTTAACTCACAGCAACCTCAAACTCTTGAGCTCAAGTGATCCTCTTGCCTCAGCCTCCCCAGTAATTGGGATTACAGGTACCCATCACAATGCCTGGCTAGTTTCTTTTCTTTTATTTTTGAGACAGAGCCTCCAGCTGTCCCCCTGGGTAGAGTGCTGTGGCATCACAGCTCACAGCAACCTCCAACTCCTGGGCTCAAGCAAGTCTCTTGCCTCAACCTCCCAAGTAGCTGGGACCACAGGTGCCTGCCACAATACCTGGCTATTTTTTTTTTTTTTGGTTGCAGCCATCACTGTTGTTTGGCAGGCCCGGGCTGGATTCAAACCCGCCACCTTAGGTTTATGTGACTGTTGCCTTAGCCACTTGAGCCACAGGTGCTGAGCTCTTTTTTTTTTTTTAAGTAGAGATGGAGTCTCGCTCTTGCTCAGGCTGGTCTGAAACTCCTGAACTCAAGCAATCCACTTGCCTTGGCCTCCCAGAGTGCTAGGATTAGGTGTGAGCCACCAAGCCTGGCCTTATAGTTCTTACTCTTAAGCAAGTGGGCCTCATGCAGGGTATTCAGGCCTTCAAAGTCATCTATTATATTGTTATCTGAAGTGATGCTTAGCCCCTTGCATAACCTGATACATAATGGAGTTTTAAAAATGAAAGTTCCTGCTATTCAGATTTGGTGCTTATTGCTATAAGCCTTTATGAAAGGACATTTCATCAAAGATTCTGAGAGCACCAGTTAAGAGAAACAAAGTCTTTTTTGGGGGGGAGGGACAGAGTCTCAAGCTATTGCCCTGAGTAGAGTGCTGTAGCATCATCATAGCTCACAGCAACCTCCAACTCCTGTGCTCAAGCAATCCTCTTGCCTCAGTTTTTCTATTTTTAGTAGAGACAGGGTCTGGCTCTTGCTCAGTCTGGTCTCAAACTTGTGAGCTCAAGCAATCCATCCGCCTCTGCCTCCCACAGTGCTAGGATTACAGACGTGAGCCACTGTGCCCGGCTCAGGCCTGTCTTTAAAAATCTGATGTGAAGGCCAGTTGGTCGCCACTGTGGCTCAGGCCTGTAATCCTAGCACTATGGGAGGCCGAGGCGGGTTGGTCATCTGCGCTAAGTTTGAGACCAGCCTGAGCAAGAGTGAGACCCTGTCTCTAAAAATATGGCTGGGTGTTGTGGTGGGTATCTGTAGTCCCAGCTACTTGGGAGGCTGAGGCAAGAGGATCTCTTGAGCCCAAAGTTTGAGGTTGCTGTGAGCTATGATGCTATAGCACTCTACTAAGGGTGACAAAGTGAGACTTTTTCTCAAAATAAGAAATAAAATTCAAAAATAAAAATAAAATAAAATAAAAATCTGATGTGCCAAATCTGGCAGTAGGCGTTATGCTTATCTTCCTGGGAGTGTCTTAGTCAGCTGAGCATGTTCAGTTTTATTTTGAAGAACTGCAGACAGAGCAGTGAAGGAGATTGTCTTTAGCTGATCTTACGGTACCTTTGCTCACTAACTTTGCAAGTATTAGGTTGGCTGGTTATAGCTACAGTTTCCTTATAGAGAATTTACTGGTGTGTGATATTTGATCATTCTAGTCTTCATTCCAAACAATCCAAGATTTACAAAATAAGTAAAATAAATCAGCATGAGCTGAGATATAACATTGTTACTGAGTTTAAATGTCTAAAAGGAAGCTCGGCGCCTATGGCTCAACCTGCTAAGGCACCAGCCACATATACCTGAGCTGGTGGGTTCGAATCCAGCCCAGACCTGCCAAACAACAATGACAGCTGCAACCAAAAAATAGCCGGGCGTTGTGGTGGGCGCCTGTAATCCCAGCTACTTGGGAGGCTGAGGCAGGAGAATCGCTTGAGTCCAGGAGTTGCAGGTTGCTGTGAGCTGTGATGCTACAGCACTCTACCCAGGACGACAGCTTGAGGCTCTGTCTCAAAAAAAAAAAAAATGTCTAAAAGGAATGTTCTGTAAATTGACAGATTAGCAATCCCTTTAAAAATAAAGTATTCTGGGGGAGGGGGGGACCATGGATGCTGACTCAAACCTGTAATTCCAGCACTCTAGGGGGCCGAGATGGGCCATTTGCTTTGAGCTCAGGAGTTCCAGACCAGTCTGAGCAAGAGCAAGACCCTATCTCTATTAAAGATAGAAAAATCAGGCTCAGTGCCTGTAGCTCAGGCAGCTAGGGCACCAGCCACATACACGAGAGCTGTATGTGGCAGGTGTGAATCCAGCCTGGGCCTGCCAAACAACAATGACAACTATAACCAAAAAATAGTCTGTTGTGGCAGGCGCCTGTAGTCCCACCTATTTGGGAAGCTGGGGCAAGAGAATTGCTTAAGCCCAGGAGTTGGAGGTTGCTGTGAGCTGTGGTGTCACAGCACTCTACACAGAGCCACAGCTTGAGGCTCTGTCTCAATGAAGTAATAAATAAATTAATAAATGAATATGTAGGGTGGCACCTGTGGCTCAGTGAGTAGGGCGCCGGCCCCATATACTGAGGGTGGCAAGTTCAAACCTGGACCTGGCCGAACTGCAACAACAACAAAAAACAGCCAGGCATTGTGTCAGGTGCCTGTAGTTCCAGTTACTCAGGAGGCTGAGGCAAGAGAATTACCTAAGCCCAGGAGTTGGAGGTTGCTGTGAACCGTGTGACACCTCAGCACTCTACCGAGGGCAATAAAGTAAGACTCTGGCTCTACAATAAATAAATAAATACATACATACATACATATAAACAAAATAGCAACTTAAAAAATAAAAAAGATAGAGGGCGGTGCCTGTGGCTAAAAGGAGTAGGGCTCCAGCCCCATACGCTGGAGGTGGCGGGTTCAAACCCAGCCCTGTCCAAAAACTGCAAAAAAAAAAAAAAAGAAAGAAAGAAAAACCAGCCAGGCACTGGGGCAAGCACCTGTAGTCCCAGGTACTTGGAAGGCTGAGGTAATAGGATCACTTGAGCCCAAGAATTGAGGTTGCTGTGAGCTATGACACCATGGCATTCTACCCAGAGTGACAGCAAGACTGTGAGCTGTGATGCTACAGGAATAAAAATTAAGGGGAAAAAAAAGGTGTTCCTTCAAAGCTACAGTTTTTTTTGTTGTTGTTACTTTTTTTTTTTTTTTTTAAGAGACAGAGTCTCACTTTATTGCCCTCAGTAGAGTGCTATGGTGTCACAGCTCATAGCAACCTCCAACTCCTGGGCTTAGGTGATTCTTTTGACTCAGCCTCCCAAGTAGCTGGGACTACTGGCACATGTCACAATGCCCAGCTATTCAAAGCTACAAAGCTACAAGTTTGTTTTTTTTTTTTTTTTTTTTTGCAGTTTTTGGCCAGGGCTGGGTTTGAACCCACCACCTCTAGCATATGGGGCCGGCGCCTTACTCTTTAGCCACAGGTGTCGCCCCAAAGCTACGGTTTTAAAAAACTGAACTGCAATTTAGTTCAGAAGTATAATTGAGAAGAAAAGTTGGGAGAAACTCTAGCCAGTAAATAAGTAACAGAACCAGGAAGAGGAGAAATAACTCATTCCAACTTCCCTGTTCCTGGTGATAACAATAGCTCTTTAATCCCCATGTCCAGCCTGTTAGCATCTGGGATTATAATAATTACAACATTTCCTGATCTAATCACAAAGACCATGTCACATGGACAAAGACCGAAAGGGAATAATTAGTGCCTTAGACCTTCAGGCTGCTGTCAGAGAATACCATAGCGTTGCTTGTCTACAAACAGAAATTTATTTTTCACTGTTCCGAAGGCTGAGATCAGGGTATCAGCAGACTTGGTATCTAGTAAGGGCCTGCTTCCTGGTTTACAGGCAACCATCTTCTCCTTGTGACATCACATAGTAAAAAGAGGAAAGGGAGGGTTTTTTTGGGGGTGGGGTCTTTTATAAGGTCACTAATCCCAAATCACCTCCCAAAGACTCCACCTCCTATCACCACATTGGGGGTTACGATTTTAACATTGGAATTTGGGGGAGGACACAAACACACAAGCATTTAGTCAATGGCTGTTAGGATATAGAATTTTGTTTGTTTATTTATTTATTTATCTATTTTTTTTTTATTGCAGTTGTCATTGTTGTTTAGCTGGCCCAGGCCAGGTTCTAACCCGCCACCTTTGGTACATGTGGCCAGCACCATAACCACTATGCCATGGGCACCAAGCCTCGATATAGAATTTTGGACGCATTTTCCCCTTTACATTTTTTTCTAGTTCTAATATTGTTTATGTAACCATTACTTGCAGTCTTAAAAATTATGACACACTGGAAATGGATCTCTGTGAAGCAAATTAAAGTAGTTGTTTGTTTTTCACAGACAGGGTCTTGCTATGTTGCCCAGGCTAGAGTGCAGTGGTGCAATCATAGCTCACTGTAGCACTGAACTCCAGCCTCAAGTGAGCCTCCTGCCTCAGCCTCCACACTTGCTGGGATTACAGGTGAGAGCCACTGCCCTACCAGGCTAGCACTTGGAAACTTGAAAAATAAGACTGATAGGTCTTCTTTATAGGGTCCAAAAGTCATAGTAATTTTACAGTGCCTTGAAATGATACATTGATATATATAGACAAGGATCAAAGAATGGCATTGAATGGATTCTTCTATTTAAACTGGCCTGTAATCTAATAATTATTCATATTTGCTTTTCGTAATTACCTATTAGCCAGCCTGTAAAATTGTGTCTTCCTTGTTCGCTGCATATCATATCCTTTCAACTCCCCATGCCATCTAGCACAAAGCTTATTTACTTGGTACAGCATTTGTAGGTTTTATTTCATTACACTTTTTCTCTTTCTAATTTAACAAATCAGTTCCCTTAATTTCTTTGAATATAGAAGTATTGAATATAGGGCAATGTTTTAGTCATTTATTAACAATGTCAATTGTCAGTACAATTAGACTTATAATGATACATGAACATCCCCTTCAATTAACCTTCACACTCATTATGCATTAACTCTTTTTAGGATAATATACAATTTGCAAATGAGGAAACTCAATCTCAGAGATTAAATGGCAGAATTGGGGCCGGGTGCCCAAAGCTATTGCTTGTTGCATTATAATTAAGAGTTTATTGAGACAGAGTTTTGCTCTGTTGCTCCAGCTAGAGTGCAGTGGCATTATTGCTCACTGAAACCTCAAACTTCTGGGCTCAAGCAGTCCTCCTCACTCAGCCTCCCCAGTAAGGACTTTAGGCACATGCCATGACAAAGGGCTAATTCTTTTTTTCTTTTTCTTTTTTTTTTTTTTTTTTGAGACAGAGCCTCAAGCTGTCCCCCTGGGTAGTGTGCTGTGGCATCACAGCTCACAGCAACCTCCAACTCCTGGGCTCAAGCAAGTCTCCTGCCTCAGCCTCCCAAGTAGCTGGGACCACAGGTGCCCACCACAACGCCCGGCCATTTTTTGGTTGCAGCTTTCGTTGTTGTTTGGTGGGCCCGGGTCAGATTCGAACCTACCACCTTGGGTGTATGTGGCTGGCGCCCTAGCCACCTGAGCCACAGGCGCTGAGCCTAATTCTTTTTTTCAAGGGATCATCTTGTCTTGGCTTCCCAAAGTACTAGAATTATAGCACTTTATTTTAGGTGGGACTCAGTGATTCACTCCTATAGCTGATGCTCAGTGATTCAATCCCAGCAGTCTGGGAGGTCCAGGCCTGTAGATTGCCTGAGCTCAGGAGTTCAAGACCAGCCTGAGCGAGAGCAAGGCCCCATCTCTACTAAAAATGGCAAAAATAAGCCTGCCATTGTATTGGGTACCTGTAGTCTCAGTCACTTGGGAGGCAGAGGTAAGAGGATCTCTTGAGTCCGAGAGGATGAGGTTATTGTGAGCTATGATGCATATCTCTTTACCTAGGGCACAGAGTGAGACTGTGCCTGAAAAAACGTATTTTAAATCTCTAGGGAAGTAAGCTCTTCAGTCATCCCCAAGCTCTCCTAAATATAAAGATGAATCATTTCAATTCTAAAATGAAATCAATGATTACTTTTCATTCAAGTCAGAAAGTATTTACTTGATGCCTAGTATTAAATGTATATCCTGCTTGGAAGTCCATTGATAATCAAATATTTAATTGAAATATTATTGATATTTATCTTATTATTAGGCTAAAAAGGAAGACATGGCTGGGCATGGTGGTGGTGTACCCCTGTAGTCTAAAGTACTCAGGAAGCTGAGAGAGGAAGGGAGAGGATCTCTTGAGCCCAGGAATTTGAAACCAACCTGGGCCCCATAGTAAGACATCTCTAAAAAGAGAAAAAAACCAAAAAAAGACAGATATGTTCTTTTTAGTCGTTCAAAAGATCATCATATGCCTCAAAATTTCTCTTTTCCACTTCCTTTTATCTTTCTAATAAACTTTATTTTTTAGAATAGTTGAAGATTGGCTCGGCACCTATGGCTCAATCGGCTAAGGCGCCAGCCACATACACCTAAGGTGGCAGGTTCAAATCCCCAGCCTGGGCCCGCCAAACAACAATGATGGCTGCAACCAAAAAATGGCTGGGCGTTGTGGTGGCTGCCTGTGGTCCCAGCTACTTGGGAGGCGGAGGCAGGAGACTGGCTTGAGCCCAGGAGTTGGAGGTTGCTGTGAGCTGTGATGCCATGGCACTCTACCCAGGGGGATAGCTTGAGGCTCCGTCTCAAAAAAAAAAAAAAAGAA
>CAUYQV010109355.1:0-14964 GCA_963574575.1 Galagoides demidoff
AGCAACCTCCAACTCCTGGGCTCAAGTGAGTCTCCTGCCTCAGCCTCCCAAGTAGCTGGGACCACAGGCGCCCGCCACAATGCCTGGCTATTTTTTGGTTGCAGCTGTCATTGTTGTTTAGTGGGCCCGGGCTGGATTTGAACTCGCCACCTTAGGTGTATGTGACTGGAGCCTTAGCCACTTGAGCCACAGGCGCCGAGCCTTGGTCGAGTCTTATTGCTGATTCTGCTTCCCCAGCATTTCCTGTGGCTATTTTTAATTTTCTCTTGCTGCTGAAAGTATTGGTGGGGTGAGGATGGCATCACGGAAATAGGGTTTCATTTGTTTTTCTACAACTATACCACTCAGAAGAAAGCTTCCCAAACAAAACATTTTCTTGATTTGACGAAAAAAAACCAATGGTGATTTGTGATAATAATAGATTATATCTTTATAGCGCTTGACAGTTCGCAAAAACATACACATTCATCATGTAATATTGTCCTTGTTAATACTCAGTTAATAGAGGGCAAAGATTATTAACCCCACTTAAAGAGAAAGAAATCACTTAAACATCTTGCCCAAGTTCAGATGTTTCCCAAATGAGAGTAAACGCTGTCCTCATCAGCATCGGGATCTGTTTGTGTGACATCATATAATCAGCATCTATTTTGTCACAAGGCACTGTGCCAGGGTTGGGGCTGTGGGGCACAGAATATAGGCCATTTGGGTTAGAACTTACATCCCTCAGTAGAAGCAGGTTGTGCACACGTAGGACAGACAGCCTTTGTGTATACATCGTATTCACTATCAGCTGGGATTAGTAAGACAAGATAGACATACACACAGCATTATTCCTTGTGTTGTTTTGGTAAGGTCATAAGCTATATTTCCACTCCCATAAAGTCTCTCTTTTTTTTTTTTTTTGAGACAGAGTCTCATTATTTTGCCCTTGAGAGAGTGCGGCGGCATCACAGCTCATAAAAACCTCAACCTCTTGGGCTTAAGCAATTCTCTTGCCTTAGCCTCCCAAGTAGCTGGGACTGCAGGTGCCCACCTGCTATTTTTCTGTTGTAAATATTATTGTTATTTGGTAGGCCCAGGCTGGGTTCAGACCTGTCAGCCCTGGTGTATGTGGCCAGAACCCTAGCCACTGAGCTACAGGCACTGAGCCTTTTTTTTTTTTTTTTTGAGACACAGTCTCACTCTGTTGCCTAGGCTAGAGTATCCCTGAGCAAGAGCAACACCCTGTCTCTACTTAAAATAGAAAAAATAGCTGGGCGTTGTAGCAGGCACTTATAATCCCAGCTTCTTGGGAGGCTAAGGCAGGAAGATCACTTGAGCACAGGAGTTTGAAGTTACTGTGAGCTATGATGCTACAGCACTCTACCAAGGGAGACAGAGTGAGACTATGTCTCAGAAAAAAGAAGTGAACACTATAAAGAAATTGAGGGCTGGGCGTGGTAGTACAGCCCTATGCCTGTAAGAGCAGCCTGGGCAACATAGCAAGGCCCTGTCTTCAGCCACTGGGGAGGCTGAGGTAGGAGGATCTCTTGAGCCCGGGAATTTAAGGTTGCAATGAACTGTGGTGCACTATAGCTACACAGTGCACTGTAGCCTAGACGACAGAGTGAGACCCTGTCTCAAAACAAAGGAAAAAGAAAGCAAAGTACTGATACACAAAAGGCATGGGTGAATCTCAAAAACTTTTAAGTTGAGCAAGGGAAACCAGACAGGAAAGGGTATCTATGATGTTCAAGTACAAGTAAGCCAATCTGTGGTGACAGCAGTCAACTCAGTGGAGCCAGACTAGGGAGGTGTAGACGAGAGAACTTCACAGGATGGTGGGTGTTTTCTGCATCTTGATTGGGATCTTGGTTACACGAATATATACGTGTATCAAGCTCATCAAACTATACACTTGAGATCTGTTTATTTCATTGTGTATAATTTTACCTCAACCAAAAAAAAGAAAAAAATGTGTTGAAGGGATCCTCCTGCCTTAACCTCCTGAGTAACTGGGACTACAGGTGCCCCTTTGGCTAACTTTTTCTTTAGTAGAGATGGGGGTGAGGGGGAGTCTTGCTCTTGCCCAGGCTGGTCTCAAACTCCTGAGTTCAAGCAATCCACCCATCTCGGCTTCTCGGAATGCTAGGATCATAGGTGTGAGCCACTGCTCCCGGCCAATCATTTAACTTCTTTTTTTTCTTTTTCTTTTTTTTTTTTTTTTTGAGATAGAGTTTCACTTTGTCATTGTTGGTAGAGTGCTATGGTATCATAACTCACAGCAACCTCAAACTCTTGGGCTCAAGTGATCCTCTTGCCTCAGTCCTCCCCCACAACCCACCCCCTAAGTAGCTGGGACTACGGGTGCCCACCACAATACCTGGCTATTTTTAGAGAATTTTTAGAGATGGGATCTCACTCTGACTCAAGCTGGTCTCAAACAGTGAGCTCAGGCAATCCACCTGCCTCAGGCTCCCAGAATGCTAAGATTATAGGCATGAGCCACCGCACCCAACCCAATCTTTAACGTGAAGTACAGTGCAATTCAAGATTTCAAAGTATAAAATATATATATATTGGGTTTGAACCTGCCACCTCCAGTATATGGGGCTGGCGCCCTACTCCTTACTATTTTAACAATACTTTTGTTTATTTATAATTTTTCTTTCAAGTGATGCTGTACCACACTTCACTTACATTTAGTCATAAACCAGAATTTCATGTACACTAATTAACTATGTTGTTTAATCAAACTCAGTAAAAATAGTATGTCTGCTCTTAAGAGTTTCCACTCAAAATCTTGAAGACCTTCATAACAGCATCTCACTCCATCCTGGAAACTCTGTGAGTGGCGAGGCTTTGGCCCTAGATCCTAGCTGCCTTTTCATTGTCGCAGCAGGGGTCTCTGCACTGGCCAAAAAAGGATCATAAGGTAAAGCTGCTTTAAAGGGCACGCATGAAGACTGTGTCGTTTACTCCCCCTGCTATTAGGAAAGAATGCCATCTTTTTAAGCCAAGGTCCAGAGCTCACTCACTTGCCAACATCCATCAGGACACACTTCTCAGTAATTTTCCTTTGGAAGCAAGAACCAGAACTGAAATATTAGTGCTAAAGAGAGCAACATGTTGTAAGCCCGGAAAATGGTGTAGATTCTACTGAAAACATGAATAAACAAGCACGCTCAGGACTCTCATGCACCTTCTTCAAGATTTAACACTTGAAAAATTCATGTTCTAGACATACCTGTGTATTTCAAAGCGACTTCTCCCTGCACCCTGACCCTGACAGTTTAAAACACGGCGTATGAAAATCAGAGAAGCCCTTTCATCTTTGTCAGTATCGTGGCAGCAAACTCATTTTAATGTCTTTTCCATGTGGCTCCAGTTTTAACATTAAAATGATCTGCAGGCACACCCAGTGCCATGTGAAAGAAAGAACCTGCAGAAAAATAAGAAAGCTTCCGCCAGCTTGTTTGTGTTTGCTAAAATGACAATTAACGTACAGAATCTCACCACTCCTGTCATAGGACTCTGGTCAGCCTTCTGGGAAATGCACTAAATGAAGTGGTATTTGACAGGAAGGGAAAAGCTTAGGTTGCTGGCACCTTTGTGCAGTCAGGGATGAAGGAGTTGCTGGTTGTGTATTTCTAGTGCTTGCTACTAAACTAACACAGTTCCTCCTTAAAAAATGGGTTCTGGTGCTAATTTATATTCATCATTAACAAGGTGGGTTGATGATCTTATCAGAGGAAAGGACACTGAGCCAAATAAGTGTTTTTCAAAATCCAAGCAACTTTAGAGTTTATTTAGTATGGAAACTTTACACAGGTAAAATCAAACATGAAAAACTCAAATTGGTTGGGGGGTCAAGTATTTCTGAACGCGGCATCAGTTCATGCAGTGTTATACTGTCTTTTCTGCCTCCGTACCCCAGTTAATTCAGTTTTTTTCCTTTTTAAAGAGAGCCAAAGCTTTTCAAATAGTTTACAGGCCCGAGGATAAATCACCCTGAAGGAAACTGAAGAAGTTTGAATCCAATAGCTAACCTGTTCCTTGCACTGTCTGCCAGCTAAGCTGTCGCCCTGCCGATTGAGTCTGGGTGCATTTTCAGTTTTCAAATAAGAGTAAAGCAGATTTCTGTTCTGGCAAGTAGTGAAACTGTCCTTTCCATGTGATCTATTTCAGGCTAAGACAAGCAGTGTTAAGTGTGTAGTTAAAATTCTTGTCAGAATTTTTGACCTGTGAGCAACTGCATAGACTTTTTTTTTTTAAGACATTGGCTCACTTTGTGGCCCTCAGTAGAGTGCCATGGTGTCACAACTCACAGCAACCTCAAACTCTTGGGCTCAAGCAGTCCTCCTGCCTCAGCCTCCTGATTAGCTGGGTCTACAGGCTCCCACCACTGTACCTAGCTAGTTTTTAGAGATGGGGTCTCATTCTTGCTCAGGCTGGTCTCAAAGCCCTGAGCTCAGTCAATCTACCTACCTCAGGCTGTCAGAGTACGAGGATTACAGGCTTGAGCCACCGCGCCCGGCCTCATATAGACTCTTAAATTCAGGAGTAAACATGCCCTCAATATACATTTCTAGGGGCAGGCACATCCTTGGCCCTCTACCTCCAAACAGAACTGTCCCATGTTCCCTGGGCTGAACTCCAGTGCACTAACCGTTAGGAGGACTGATGTCAGGCGGCCAGTGGGACATGACCCCTATCTTGAGCAGGCCCCCACCCCCTGAAATACTTTCTAATATTCCATCAAGTTCTAGAGCATTATTGTGTTGAAAGTCTCCCTAGAATTCACCTTGATGAAGTTAGTTTTGGCAGGGCACTTAGATGCTATGAACAGTATTTTACTGTGGTTAAAAAGGAAACAGTCTTTGAAAAAGTGTTTAATTAAAGTCACTCAGTTCCTATAATATCAGTGTATATAATTTAGAATATGCTATGTTTGGCGTAAAGGAAAATTATTTTCTTAAGACTAACAAAATTTGACAAATAGTTAATATTTAAAAGCATAAAATTAAAGTGCCAAAACTCAGCTGCGAGTGAGCTGCCAGGAGACCTGGCCCAGAGCTGGTTATGAAGGGCTCAATGGGCCACTGCCACCACCTGGGGGAAATGCACCTCAGCCTGGGGGGGTTTTTCCAAAGGAGATGAATAAGCCCCTTTTGGAAGTGAAAACCATAAAATTAAAATTATGAAGTAACAGCAAATATAAAAATTGGGGGGGTTTTAATCAAAGGAAAATGAAACAGTTTCTGGAATAACTGCATAATAAATATGCATTACAGAAACATAAATATACCTTTGGTATCTAAAACGCGACAAGTAAATAGTAAATTAAAAGTTTAATAGAATCTATTTAACACATTTATAAATAAACTACAGGGCTCTGTTTCCTAAAATGAATAAGTAATAAATATTCCAAAAAGGGTTTTTTCCCCTGTTTCTTTGCTTTCCAACAAAGATCCATTTCCTGGCATCATCAAAAGAAGAAGGTTTGCCAAGACTGAAAAGCTTGTCCTTTGCCATGTGAGAGACCTTTAGCTAAAGCTATAAATGTGGTCCACCGATGAACATTGTCGTTTTAATTCTGTCGGGCACGGTAAACTGTAAAATGAATTATCCTATATATAAACTTGAAAGTAGCTCCATCTTCATGGTAGCCATACCTCTTAAAAATAGCATCTCAGGGCCTCCTAGAATTTCTGTCTACTTTGTCTGTATTTTCTATTACAGAATAGCATATTTTGGAAAGATGATAGGATTGAAAAGTGAATGGAGTCTTTCGCAGTCCATTTCCCCTGTGTTGTCTTCTGGAAGATGGAAATTTGTGGCTCTTTCAGAGAGACATCAGGTTGTTGTCTACCGAGTTTGTTAGTGTTCTGCATTCATTAACCTGATGAACCATACTGTTATTTAGATGCTCAATGCTTGTCATTGATTCTTTTCATTCACAGAGATACTGAACAGAATCAGGTCTGCGTCCCAGTTTTCTGCAGTGTTGTGATAAGTCATTTTCCCTTTCTGTTCATGATGCCAGCACACTGGAGCTCTGTGACTTGAAGGCAGCGCAGGTGACCAGAGCACGCTGTTAGGAAGTCTGAAGTCACGGGTTTAATTCTTATATGCACCACTTAACTTGGCTACATCCTGGGGCCTTGAACTGTGCTCTCGCTGCTAGTTAAATGTCAAACAACAGGTAGTTGGTCCCTTGCCTCTGAGGAAGAAGATGATGCCTGTTAAGATGAAGAAATGGTAAACATGCATAGAGCAAATCAGGAACTCAAAGATTTGCCTTATCCTCTAGTTTGGCCTGGGGGGATCAATGTCAGTATGAAAATACCGTGGTTATGGGGCGGTGCCTGTGGCTTAGTGCATAGGGTGCTCGCCCCATATGCCGAGCGTGGTGGGCTCAAACCTGTCCCCGGCCAAACTGCAACAAAAAATAGCCAGGCATTGTGGTGGGCACCTGTAGTCCCAGCTACTTGGGAGGCTGAGACAGGAGAATCGCCTAAGCCCAGGAGTTGGAGGTGGCTGTGAGCTGTGTGATGCCATGGCACTCTACCGAGGGAGATAAAGTGAGACTCTGTCTCTAAAAAAAAGAAAAGAAAATATCGTGGTTATAAAGAAAACAACGCAAAATGCACATGTATTTGTTTCCTACAAAGGACAGCAATTCTGGTGACATGGGTGAGAGGGGACCACTTCCCCCTACTGCTCTCCTTTAAAATGCTGGTCAGAGAGAGCAGCTCCTTTGCCTGCTCCTCATGTTGAAGAGAATTGTTGGGAGAATGGCAGGGGGTGCAATGGCTTTTATTACGTGAGCTTCATTCTTCAACACTCCTGAATTTACAAGGTACAGTGCTGCCCCAACTCCTCCCAATGGAAGAAAGCGAAGGAGGAAAAACAATATGGCGTAAAATAGCCTCAGTCCTTTACACGGATGGAATTTTAAGACCCAAAACCCGTCTTGGGTACGGTTTTCAAGCTGAAGGACTCGTAAGTCATGAAATTAGTTTGTAAGTTATGACTAGCAATTTAAAAGAAAAAAGAAGCGGGAAATACAGTGCTTCACAGTAAGGATCAGTGTTACCCTAGGAAACAGAACTGAGTCTGTTCAGTATCCCTGTGTGTGTGTGAGGGAGGGCGTTTTCTGAGTTGTGACATACTTTCCTCGTGTATTTTTCACTGCATCTTAGTCAGAAAACGTGAAAGCCAGTGAGTGAGCTAGTTCATCCCTTCATACGAGTGCAGTGTCAAGATCAACTAGCAGGTGGCTCAATTTGGCAAAACCAGCACCAACTCCCCACCTCCCGCTTCCCACTCTAGTCACGGTCAAGCCTTCAGGGGTGTCCAACCTTTTGGGGTGGGGGGTTGCTGCATATTGGAAAAAGAAGATATGTCTTGGGCTACATATGAAATCCCCAAACGCTAATGAAAGTTGATAACCAAAAAATGGTCTGTGCTTAATTTTTGCAATAGCTGACACCGCAGATAAGCAAAACAGGCCTCAGATAATCAGCATGCGGCCTGCTGGCTAGACACCCTGCCCCCCAGCACGGTTCCATTTCGTGCAAACTCGCACTTGCAGTTTCTCACTCCTGAGAGCCCACGGAGCTGCCCATGGCGGTATGATTCCTTCCCGGCCTGGAGAGCCTGGAGCTCCCCAGATTGAACACAAAGTCCTTCACTAGAGCTTAAGCACAAAGAGGAAGAAAGTGCTTATTTTCTCTGTGGTTTTTTTGGGGTAGAAATTCCCCTTTGTCTGCTTGGTCATAGCATGTCAGTCCAGTGTAGAGCCCGCAAGAGTGAACACACAGCCCGCACCCTGAGAGCCCGGTGGGAAAGGGCAGTAACAGACGGGTGGGGAGCTGTGTCTGTGTGAGTGTGAGATTATCTCAGGACACATATGGCCAGGAGAGCTGCAGTGCGGGCGGGGCTGGCCTCTAAGGGCTTCTTGGCGAAGATGCTCTCCTGCCAGAACACATTTGTATTCGGACATGAGACTTGTGAGGTCAAGGCCTCGACTTCACAGAAGCCATTTGTCAGCTGAACAGAATCCAAGGTATTTGGAAAACAGGTGTTTTCTCTCGGCTGGGTCCTGGGGTAGGCGAAAGTTATTCCAAGTATTAAAGGCAAACACACAGCCGCCTACCTCTGTGGGTCCCATAAAACCTGAGCTGGAAATAGTTGGGAGTTCCTCTGGGGGTTAGCACCACAGCTTGTTGACACTTGGGGGAGCATTTTACCCCATACTCGGTTCAGACCATTGTGTCTTTACGTACTAGCTTCTAAAATTTTGAAGATGCAGGGAAAGCTGAAATGTTTCGTGTACGAAATACATGGCAGAAAAATGTCCAGTCTCTCCCCGTTTCTCAGAGAAGGCTCGGTCCTCTCCATCAGAGCTATGGGCCAGCTGCGTCTTTCATTTTCCCTTATTCTCTTGAGTTGTATTTTCGTGCTCATGCCCTTGTTCCCCTTTCCTGTTCTTGTTTTGACAGGGAAGAAAATAAACGCGGTTGGGGATAAAGCTGGGCGTGCTGGCCCTCCAGCCGCAGCCTCTGCCAAGGCCTAGCGCCCTCTTGGTAGCTTGCCCCTTGGCATGCTAATTAGCTGCATGGGAATTTTCACAGCAAACCTCCCCAAGGAGCAATTTCACCAAAGAGTAACCCTCTTGTCTAGACCGTACAAACCCATAAAGTCATCACTAGCTGGGATTTCCAAGCTACAAAGCAGCGATAGAAAAGCCTGCCCCCTAGTCTTAGAGGGCGCTGAGTATAGAGCACTCATTGTGGAAACCTCCCTTCCCACCAGAGTGCACCTCAAGAGAGTGATGGAAACTCTCCCATTCGACACCCTCATCCAAGGAAAAGCACCCAGCTTAAGATTTCTGCTTTATTTGAACCTAAACAGCCTCACCATTGCCCATTTGAAACCTAGTCTGCGACCTGAGATTGTTTTCTGTGTTTTTTTTAAACAAGTAATTTTTGAGAACGATCTAGCCCTGCCTTTTATTTTCTTCCTTGCCAAAGCTAATTATTAATCAGTGAGATTAAAGCAGTTTAATACTTGACACTTTTAGAAACTAGACTTGCAGAATTTACCCAGAAAGAGATTTAAAGGATTCAGAATTCTAATCCAGTCCTCTTTCCACTTTAAGTACTTAGCAAAACCCTGACAGTTGTAATGACGGCAGCATTAGTGGGACTGGAAAATAGAAACATGTGCGTTCTGGAGGGAGTGGGACACGGATGAAGGGAGGCTGTGTCCTTCAGGGACCCAGCAGAGGCTCTCTCAAGAGAAGGTGCAGTAGATAGATGCCCAGGGCCATTGTAGCGTCCAGCAGAGTTGGCTTTTCAGAAATGTTAAACATCAAGATTACTTAATGAGGAAAACAGGTCAGGAGTTATGATGTATTGAATATAACCTGTATGGAAGTAGGTTGAAGAGAGACCCTCTGGCCCTTCTCCATCCCACCCCCCCACCCTGGGCAAGGAGCATCAGAGGGTTAGCCCACTAGCCAAAGAATAAACAATGTTATTTACCATGTTGGGAGAGACGGCCAGAATGTGCTGGACACTTGACTCGAGCGTGTGATTTTATATGTAAGTGCAGGCCAGAGCTAAGGTAAGTAGCTTTGGTGCCTAGGTCTTAACCCAGGGATGCCTTGCTCCTGAGACTCTGATTCCAGGCTCTCAGCTCATCCTGTGTTCCTGGGATAATTATTTTCCAGGCATATCTAGGAGAGGTAGTCTTGTTAATATACTGAACAAACATCTAAGTGCCCACCATGTTCCTGACAGGTGTACTGAGATAAAAACATAACCCCAGTAGCCCAGAGACTCACTAAGTGGGAGGAGGCAGATGATAAGAGCCAGGCTCTCTGATAGGGTCTGGGCATGTAGGCAGGACAGACACTTGTGCAGCCTTGCGGGGAAGAGTCACAGAAGACTTCCCTGGAAGCAGGAATAGCCAGTCTCAGTATTAATAATGAGTGTGTGTTTGTTTTTGTTTGTTTGTTTGTTTGAGACAGTCTTACTATGTCACCCTGGGTAGAGTGCCATGGCATCACAGCTAACGCAACCTCCAACTCTTGGGCTTAAGTGATTTCTCTTGCCTCAGCTTCTCAAGTAGCTGGGATTACAGGTGCCCACCACAACGCCAGGCTATTTCTTGGTTGCAGCTGTCATTGTTGTTTAGCAGGTGCTAGGTCGGGCTCAAACCTGCCAGCTTCAGTGTATGTGGCCAGTGCCCTACTCACTGAGCTACAGGCACTGAGCCAAAAATGAGTACTTCTTTAATGAGGACAAAAAGGAGGGTGTGCGAGGCTGGCTGGCTCACACTGGTGGGCTGGGAGGGAAATTCCCAGGTGATAAGAGTTCGTCCTTTTTATATGCATGATGTGAAGTCAGGGGAGAGTTTTTAAAAGAACAATGTCAGCGTGGCGCCTGTAGCTCAGCAGGTAGGTCGCCAGCCACATACACTGGAGCTGGTGAGTTCAAATCCAGTCCAAGCTGTCAAACAACAATGAAAACTATAACCAAAAAAAAGCCAGGCGTTGTGGCAGGCGCCTGTAGTCCCAGCTACTCAGGAGGCTGAGGCAAGAGAATAGCTTAAGCCCAAAGAGTTTGAGGTTGCTATGAGCTGTGACGCCACGGTACTCTGCCCAGGATGACATAGTGAGACTCTGTCTTAAAACAAAAAGAGAAATGGCTACAATGGTTTATTTTGCGTTTTTAAGAGGTTATTCTGACTGATGAATGAATATAGGGATGGGTTGAATCAGTAAGAAGGGGGGGACGTCCTGCACCTGGCAGTAGATAGAGGAGAATGCTGAGGTGTTGGCACTAGTAGGACAGGGTGGGGATGGGCTGAGGCTGGACCAAGGGGGAGGACAGGCTCCCAGGCTGTGTGCTAGAGCAGCTGAGTGGCTGGTCATTTCCTGAGCAGGGGAGAGAAGAGCAGGTTTGGGGGGCAGGGTACAGCCGAGGACTCTTTTAGACCTGAGACTTGGTCTTAAATCACCAACTACGTCTGTCACATTATACAGTATTTCAGTAGTTCCCAAACTTTTCCCAAAGACCTGAGAACATCTATGAAATATGGCGCCCTGGACCCTCCCATCTAATGAGTTGCATTCTTGGGGTCACACCTGGGCTTTGGGTGCTTCCTGCTGCTCCTAGGTGCCCCTGTGCTGCCGGCCAGCCCCGGTCCCCGGGCAGCCTTTGTAAGCTACTGCCCTGTTTCGTGTTTGCCAAGGCCAGGCGAGGCGACCCAGAGCAGAGCCAGTGTCCCACCACCCTATCTCTCTCATTTATCACTGCCCCAGCAAAACACTAGCAGTTTTCCCAGGTAGGTCCTTCTGAAATTAGAATCAAAAGTTCTCTGACTGGCTGATTCAGGCCATGGTTCTTTGATGTTTTTCCCAAGACGCAAAGCCTACCCTTGTAAGTAGGGACCTTGGAAGAATAGCATTTCCCTGAGTGACAGGAACAGTCCCATATATTAATGTTTTCATGGGGACCGGAGGCTCAGATGTCTGTGTCAATGATCTGATCCTCATAAATCAGATTGGTTCTGGAAATCCCACGAGCTTGGGCCTTCTTGAGAGATTTATGGCACTTCCCGCTCGTTCAGTGAAGGCCAGGAATAACATCACAGTTCCCGCAGCACTTCTGGGTTTTGTTCCTGAGGGGGTGGCAAGAGCGGGAGAGGTGTGCTGAACCAATACCACTTTGAAGGAAAACCGTCCAGACTTATTTCCCAAAACCTCAGAAAAAGCCTCATGTTCTGCTAAGAATATAGCAGTCTCTGTCCTCTCCTTGTCCCTCCCCAGGGAATTTTCCCAGCCTCAGCTCCTTCACCGCAGTAGACTCTGGTGTGGGAAGAGGCCCAGAGCTGGCTGGCACTCATGGACACGTCCAAGGCAGACCAGCCTGCTTGGGTAGCGACTTTTACCTTCAGCACAAGGCCCCATGCCATGAACTCATTTACTCATTTTAAGATTCCACAAAACAATGTCAGTGAGTTGGAAATTAATTCCCTCTTGGCCTTACCAAGAAAAAGGACTAATTAAGATAACTATTCCAGTTAGAACCCACACTTGGCAAGTTCTGTTTGACCAAATTACACATTACATTGGTGGAAGTGAGTACCACTGGTTTTAGTTCATGTAATAATCATTTCAAAGCATCTGCATCTAGCTTATCAGCAGCAGATGAGATCACAGTCAGAAAATGTTACACCAACTCTCTAGAAGAGGGAAAATCAGGCAGCTGGGTCTGGTGGCTGTGACTGGAGGACCTGGTGCCGAGCGCTGTGGGAAATGCGCAGGACTGCTGCCCGCAGAGCAGGACAGGAGTGGGGTGCAGGGGTAAAGCTCCTAAGACTCTGAGAGCCTTCAGTGATGTGCTGTCATGGTCAAAAGTCATATCTAGCAGGAAACACACTGTTAACAGTCACCTGGGGAAAGGATCATCTGAGAGATTTTCAAGGAAGAGTGCGGGTAGTATGGGTAGAGGGTAGGCTGGGTGTTGTGTATGCCAAGCCAGAAAACCTGGCCAGATGGCACAGAGATGGTTGGGGGACTCGTGTACACACCAGCGAATTGGTGCTTTAGATTCACACAGATAGAAGAACCTTAAAAGGGATTTGTGTTGAGTACAGTTGGCAGTGGGGAGCCATTTTTAATAAGTAAAGCAACTAATGCAGTTAGAAGAAGCAGCGTGATATTGTGGATCGCAGCTATTTGGGGGAATGTTAACGTGGCAGCTGGAAAGAGGATGGATTGGGAAGGCAGAGGGCCTGGAGTCTGGCCTATCAGTCCAGGAGGTTTTTTCATGTTATTTCATCAGCCAGGGCGAGAGTATGAAGACCTTGTAGGAAATAGATTTGATTTTCTTGATGAAATTTCTGCACATTGGACAGGAAATGACTTGATGTAGAAGGCTTTTCAGTGCTGTACGGCGTAGCACACAAATCCCTCCCAGTTGATAGAAACCTGCCTGCTCGCTCAATATAAGTAAACCTTGTAGACATTGGAATGTTTATGTTTGGCCCAAAATGGCTCTGGCTTTTTACACAGCTGTAAAGCGTATTTAACTCCCAAATATAAAACACTTCTTGACTACTGTTTCATGGCTTCATAAAACGAGGCTCGATTACGTAGGTCCCTTTTGTTGTCATCCTATCTTTTACGCAGACCTGTTTCCTGATATTGTTATTCCAATGGAAAAAAATCCAGCCCCGAGTAAACTACCTTTTTTACAAGCAGCCCTAAGAAGAAAGCCCGAAGGACAGTAAGGAGCCTCTGCATTGGTATTTTTAACCCGAAATTCCAGATCTAACTAGCAGGGACGCAAAATCGCTTTAATTGTGAGTGTTTCTCATTGTGGTTGTGAGTGTAAGTCAGGAACAGATGTTCATTTTCCCCAGCTCAACTGTTTTTAATTCTTTCTTGAACACAGAGAGAGAAATCTTTAAACATTTGCCAAAGTTCAATTAACATCCCCTGGCTGAAGGTGGAAAATGCCCTGCTTTGTTTTTTCTCAGCCATTTACCTGCTCGGGCTGCCCATGCCACAGCGCAGGGGAGAGGGTCCAGCCGGCACAGCCTGTATTACTGCACAGTTAATTTGCAAAAAAGCCTTTGGCGGGAGGGTTCTGTTCGACATTTTATATATTTACTTATTTACTCTTTTTCAGTTACAAATAAAATTGCACTGTAAAACATTGCAACTTAATTGCAGGAAACCCAATGCATTTCTTTCTTTTTTTTTTTATCCTGCAAGTGGTTAATAGCTTGTTTTTTTATTTATATGGAATTGTAGAAATCTTGTGTAAGAATATGTTTACAGCCAAGGCTGTGTGACTTGGTTTATCATGTTTTTCCTGTGCTCTGGGGGAACAGACGGCTGGTCATTATTGAAAGGCCTTTTTCTGTGGAGAATGGGGTTTGTGGGGGAAGAGTTATATAAGAATGCAGAATGGCTTCCAGAGACTATGGGCACTCTGTGGCTATAAAACCTTCCGGCCACCATAGGCAGGACATTGTAACAATCTGATTTAGCACCTCGGAAGTATTGAAGCTGCATTTTCTGAAATGAGTTGGGCTGGACAGGGCACACGGAATAGATAGCACCACATTTCTCTTAGATGCTAAAATTCGAAAACTGTGCCCTTGAAGTGCTTTAAAATGGCCATTTGCACATGCACACTGTGTGGGCTGCTGGCACTTTGATGACACCGCCTATCCAGAGGTTGTCTCGTTTCTTCCCAAAGACTTGCTGAAGATTATTCATTTAGCTGACTGGAAAGTACTGCATTTATAGTCTATGGCACATGGATCACCCCATTAGGAAATCTATGGATGACATAACATTGGTTTGTCTTCAGATAAAAAGGGCCATTGTTGTTACAGAGCAAAGCAAAGTGAGGGAAGAAATGGCTGGTAGACTTGACCTGACCAGTGGGAGGGGGCTCAGGGTGGTCGTACTCGCATTACAGACGTCGTGACCCTTTGGCACACAGGGCTGACTTTGCTTCCCCAAGGTCAACCCATATGTCTCTGGGCCACAGTGGATTTGGAAAATGAGCTGTTTAGATTTAGTGCTGGTTACTAGTTGAGAAGGAAGATGGAGGAGTAAAGTTATTCTGTGATGTGAGAATTGGCACTGGAAATTCTCACCGTTTTATTTCCTTCAGGACCAAACGCCCACCTTCACCTTAGAGTGATGGTTTTAGAGACGTGTTTAAACCTCTTATTCTTGGCTCAGTGCCTATGGCTCAATCGGCTAAGGCGCCAGCCACATACACCTAAGGTGGCAGGTTCAAATCTCCAGCCCGGGCCCGCCAAACAACAATGATGGCTGCAACCAAAAAATGGCCGGGCGTTGTGGCGGGCGCCTGTGGTCCCAGCTACTTGGGAGGCTGAGGCAGGAGACTCGCTTGAGCCCAGGAGTTGGAGGTTGCTATGAGC
>CAUYQV010109359.1:0-16225 GCA_963574575.1 Galagoides demidoff
TGAAGGCTGAGATGCCTCTTGGACAACCATGTGGACTAGCATGGAGAAAGGGCTCAGCACCTGTCTGCTAAAGGAGTGGGGATTAGGTGGTGGTCAGACGACAAGGTTTTCGTTTTTTTGTTTGTTTGTTTTTTTTTAAGAGACAGTGTCTCACTTTGTCACTCTTGGCAGAATGCTGTGGTGTCACAGCTCATGGCAACCTCAAACTCCTGGGCTTAGGTGAATCTCTTGCCTCAGCCTCCTGAGTAGCTGGGACCATAGGCGCCCGCTACAACACCTGGCCATTTTTTGTTGCAGTTTGGCCGGGGCCAGGTTTGAACCCACCACCCTCGGTATATGGGGTCGGTTCCCACCCACTGAGCCATGGGCACTGCCCGACAAATCTTTCATTTTATTTTTATTTTTAACTTCTCTGACCTCATAGAGGTAACTTTCTTAGAGCAAGGAGACAGTCAACATAGAAACAAATAATCATTTTGGATAGAGTTAAGTGCTGTGAAGAAAATAAAATCCTGGAAAGGCCTCTTGGGATGTTGGGAGGGTCTCTAAATTGAAGTGTAATGCTGTGCAGGAAGAGGCGTAAGGCCACACCCTGGTCACCCCACCCAAGCGTTGGGTCTGATCCCAAGTGCCAGGCTGTACCACCCTGTCTTGGGCCTGCCCTTCCCTTACTCCCCAGCAGCTGGAGTCAGTGGCCCTGATGTTCCTTCTTCGTGCTCCCACACATGCCCTCTGCCCAGTGCCTACTCTGAAGTAGGCACCTTCTGGCTTTAGGGATCTTCCCTCATTCAGTCCCTGCTTACTGAGCACCTTCTATATGCTGAGTACAGGGATGGGCAGCATAGGACAGAGGGTATGCCAAACACTGTCCCATGGGGAGGAGGCATCAAATAACATAGCATTTGTGTCAGGTTTGATAAATGCTTGGAGGAGGAGGACAGGGAGCTCCAAAGGAATAGAACAGATTCAGAGGCTGTAAACAGAGAATGACCCTGCTCACCAGGAGCTCATGTTTCTTGGGGGAGACTCACAGTTCAAGGTAGAGAAAGTGGTGACAGGGAGGACAGAGAGGAAATGGCATAAAATGTGCTTGGGGGGACTGGGAAATATCCCTGACCTAGTGACCCTTGAGCTGGAAACTTGAGGGAGGGAGGAAGATCTCCCAGCTAAAGCAGGGAGAGGGGACAATTGAAGGCCAAAAGCACTGAGAGACAAAGGGGTGGCAGCTGGAGTGTGGGATGCCTGCAGACAGGAATGTATAGGGTGCAGAGTGCCAGAGGGGGTGTGGCAGGACCTGGGGCTGGACCAGAAAAGGGCTCCAGCTTTTCGAGAGCACAGAGTGTCACATCATTGTTGAGCTGAGCTCACAATTCCCAGTGCTTCAAGTCTCCAGCTCTGGTAGGTGGTGGGAAGAAGCAGGCAGAACCCCTGCCTGGGAGTCAGAGGCACTGTCACTATGTGCCATCTCTCCTGCCCTCAGTTTTCATCCCTGTAAAATGGGAATGAATAATAATAGTAATCATTCTAGCTACCATTAACTGAGCTGTTACTCCATGCCAGGAACTCTTCTAAATGTCTTACAAATATTGTTGCATAAATCACAACAGCAGCTCTTAGAAGTCATCTTGCTATTATTCCTATCTTCAAGTGAGAAAAGAGAAAAGCCAGGCAGGGTGAAGCAACTTGCCCCAGGCCGTACACACATCTCATAGCATCAGAAGCAGGACCCAAACCCAGATAGCCTGGCTGGAGAGTCCACACTCTCCACCACATAATGATCTTAGCCATGACCATCCTGTATCCTCAGGGTGGCCTATCTGTTCAGCAAATGTCCATTGAGCATCTGATACGTGCCAAGCACTGTGCTGGGCTCTGAAGACACAGAAGTAAACAGAATGGATAAGGTCCCTGCTGTCTCAAAGATGACATTCCAAAGCAGGAGGCAGACAATGGACAAATACACACATTATAAAGTGAGGTCTTTTCGGACTAAGTATCATGAGTTAATACAGCTATAATAGAAACTGACGCTATTCATAGTAACACAAGGGACTCACTGTGTGCCAAGTTTTCTAAGTTCTTTGTATTTTTTTTTAACTCATTGAAGCTTTCTATCAACCCTCTGGGATATGTAGTATTAGCCCATTTTATGAAGAAAGTGGCTGACACACAGTTTCCTGAGTCTCCTGCTTGTGGGGTATAGATGAATGTGGCTATCCTAGAGGCAATGATCAGGCACAGAGAAGTTGAATAACTTGCCTAGGGTCACATAGCAGGAAGAGAATTGCTGGCAGAGGGAAAAGCAGGTGCAAAGACAGGGTACGGTCACAGGAGACAGTGGGTATGGGGTGGTTTTAGGCTGTTGAGTTATCCAGATGTGAGGTGTGCTGTGGTACTCAGTCCCCAGCTGGGTCAGCAGACAGAACAGGGCAGGCATGACATGCTGGATGCACTGCTGTCTGTTTCTTTTCCTAGGAGGCCAATGGTCCTGCCAATGGCTATGCTGCGATTGCACAGGCTGACAGGCTGACTCAGGAGCCTGAGAGCATCCGCAAGTGGAGAGAGGAACAGAGGAAACGGCTGCAGGAGCTGGGTGAGGGCAGGGTTGAGGTGGGAGCTGGGCTGGCTGTGCAGGACACAGTGAAGGGTGGAGTGAAGAGGTCTTCAGGTTCCTGGAGCATCACACCACCTCTCCATGGGACTGGGTGAGAGTGGTCCTGGGCTGTCTGATGGACACCAGGGGAGGAGCAGCCAGGGTAGCTGCGCTTGTGCCATGCAACTGATAAGCTGCCTCTCATTCTCCTGGTGGGGTCACAGATGCTGCCTCTAAGGTGACTGAACAGGAGTGGCGGGAGAAGGCTAAGAAGGACCTTGAGGAGTGGAACCAGCGCCAGAGTGAACAAGTCGAGAAGAACAAGATCAACAACCGGTGAGAGGAGCTATGGGGACATGAGGGGGCTGTGGGAACTTGAGGGGGCCATGGGGACATGAGGGGTCTGTAGGGACATGAGGTGGCCATGGGGACATGAGGACGTGAGGGGGCTGTGGGGATGTGAGGGGGCTGTGGGGACGTGAGGGAGCCATGGAGATGTGAGGGACCGTGGGTACACGAAGGGACTGTGTGGACGTGAGGGGGCTGTGTGGACATGAGGGGCTGTGGGGACATGAGGGGACTAAGTGGTTATGAGAAAATCTATGAGGATGAGGCAGTCCATGGGGACAGTTATAAAAGCTATGGTATGGGGGACTTTCTTGAGGACAGGGGAGTTGGTGGCAGGATCAGGAGAAAAGGAGCAACTATACCCCCAGGTCTGCCTCCTCAGCTGCCCGTGGCATCCTGTGCCCTTCAGCACTGCTTCACAGTTGAGACTCAGTTCCTCTGCATCACGGAGAGGAAGCTGGGTATGTCATCAGCTGAAGAGGTCCCAGAGTCCATAATGCAAGCCTATTCTCTGGGGCCCCAACTGCCAATGGCTAGGCCTGGGTGCACTGTGACTCAGAGTTAGAGGCAGAGTGCACAGGCCTGGCTCTGTGAAGAATCTACCTGTACATAGGATTGGACTGCTTGTAGAAATGCCAACATAACTGTCTAGAGTGGCTAAAGGCTAAAAGGAGGAAGTGGCCTGTGGAACTGAAGAGGCCAGGGCTAGGACTGTGGGCACAGGGGCAGCATGGGTGGAAATGAAGTCTGTTAGCACTGTCCCTCAGCTCTGCTTCCTCTACATTGGCTTTACTTTTGGGCACACACCTCTGGTATGAAGGACAAAGATGACCATCAGCAACTCTGTGTCTTTGCTCTATTCCCTTGGCAATCCCAGTGACAATAGCTCCAGCCAGGCTTGGCACCTGTAGCTCAAGCAGCTAGGGCGCCAGCCACATACCCCGGACGTGGCAGGTTTGAGCCTACCCCAGGCCTGCCAAACAGTAATGACAACTACAGCCAAAAAATAGCCAGGCATTGTGGCGGGTGCCTGTAGTCCCAGCTACTTGGGAGGCTGAGGCAGGAGAATCACATAAGCCCAAAGAGTTTGAGGTTGCTGTGAGCTGTGATGCCACAGCACTCTACGGAGGGTGACATAGTGAGACTATCTCAAAAAAAAAAAAAAAAGAAAGAAAGAAAGAAAGAAAAGAAAAGAAAATAGCTCCAGCCAAAGTTCTTGGCCTGGCCCTCACTGGTCTGGCTTGGGTCATATGTTTGTACCAGGCCCAGTAACTAGAGCCAATGGGAGGTATGCTCTGATCAACCCATTCTAGGCAACAGTCCCATTCCTTGGTTGTGCACAGGGTCAGTCCCACCAAAACCTCAGGGAGTCAGGGACTGAAGTGAGGGTAGCCTGACGCATCATTAGATGATCTGGGAGAAAGGGATTAAATGCTGGGCGGACAGAGACAACAGATGCCCACCAGAGAACACCTTTGTGGAAATGGTCCCATATGGAACGATTGCTGCTTAGTGGCCCCTACCTCTGAGGCTATGGCCTTCAAGGTGTAATCTTCCAGGAAGGGAAAGGCCCCCTCTGGGAAACTGCCACTTTTCTGTTCAAGAAACTGCTGCATGCCAGGCTCTGGGCTGGGCACTGAGAAAGTAGAGGTAGAGATAAGGAGGGCCCAGTCTGTGTCCTCAAGGAGCTCAGAGGAGAGAATCACATACCACTGAGTTCCAATACAGGAGGGCCCTCTGCACAAAGGCCTTGGAAGTAAGGGAGGTAGGAAGCCAGTGAGGAGGGAGGCAGCTCTGTATCTGAGGACTTGGGCTTTGGAGGATGAGGGGGAAAAGGGGAGGGGTTAGGGGAGGACATTCTAGACTTGGGAACAACATGTTACAAAAGAAACGATGTGTTGTATTGGGCCACAAGGGCTCAGGAAATGGTGGCAGAGAGGGCAGAAAGGGGGTGTCTCATGGTGAGGACCTTGGATAATAAGGTTGGGCAGAGATATGGGCAGTGGGGAAGGACTGAAGGTTTTTGAACAGGAGTAATTTTATTTTAGAAAGGCACTGGGGCTGTACTGGAAGATTCCCAGTCTCCTCTCTGGGGCTGTGGATCGCTGATGAACCTCCAGAACTGTGCTTCCTAACACCTCTCCCACTGGAGGTACTAATGCTGTCTCTTTTTCTTTTTAACCCTCTACCTGCCTGTCTTGCTGTCTGTCTTCCCCACCTAACCCCTTCCCCTGACCTGTCCCCCAAGGATCGCTGACAAAGCATTCTACCAGCAGCCAGATGCTGATATCATCGGCTACGTGTATGTGTTTCTTTTGCTCCTCTGTCGGGGGCAGCTGGAGAGGGTGTGTTCCCGTGTATGCTGGCACACAGCTTCTTGAATCTCCTGCTTGTAGGGTATAAATGAGTGTGGCTGAACTTAGGGCAATGATCAGAGCAGAAGGTGAGCCCCTGGGAGGGTGCAGGCACAAAACCTGGGCTCCATTCCTCCAGCAAACTGGAGGTAGCTTGGCTAAATCGAAGCCCTGCAGGGTGCAGGCAGAGAGGAGCAGCAGGCCATTCCTGTGTGGGAGGGGCAAATAGCAAAGCAGCCCCAGCACCCTCCCTCTGAGATGCCTCTGGTGGGTAGGTGGGTGGGGTGAAGGGGTCTTTCTATTGAGCAAATTAAACACTGAGCACAGGATGCTGGAGGTATATGAAGAGGAATGAGACGCCCTAATGAGCACATCTGTTCCCTGCCTGCCCCTTGCCTCCAAGTGCACTGACTTTGGCCATGAGTCTCTGCCCCGGCCAACATGGGCCCCTCTCACATGTTCCAAATTTGTGGTCTAGTTGGTACTATGACTAATCTAGATTTGGAATGGCAAACAGGTTTTATCTCATGCCAACCTCAATTAATTAGTAGTGACAGCCTGGAGGGTGGTGTTGGGAACCGTGAAGCTGAAGGGGAAATGCAGTGAGTGATATCCACCCTGTATGTGCCAAGTACTTACTTGCTGATTCCCACTTGGGGTGCACCCTTCGTGGAGCACAGGGCACATCATGGCCTTCTTCTCCTCCCTCCCATCCACTCTACCATCTGCCCAGTACTCACTGGCACTTACCCTATGCCAGACTCTGGCCAAAAAGAAGTATACACACAGACTATCTTCCAAGTTGCTCACAGTCTGGAGCATGTTGTGATAAAAGCCTCATGGAAGGACACAGCAAGCTCTGGAAACCACCCTGTCCTGGGGGAGCCAGGGCAGGCTTTGGAGATGTGGGACCTTCTGCTGGACCTTAAAGTGTGAGGAGTTTTCTGGGTGGGGAGCATGGGGAGGGAAGGTGGGCGAAGCAGCTGGGGCAAAGGTATGGAGACAGGAATGACCCATCTGCCTACAGTGGCCAGGCTGAGGGGACAGGTGGGAGCTAAGGCTGGGAGGTAGGCCTGAGGCCAGTTGCAAAGCTCTAATTTTGCCAGGCTAAGATGCTGAGACTCGATCCAGCAAGGGGTGAGGATGTCAGATGGGCACAGGGCTATGGAATACTACAGGAGCTTGGTGCTTCTGTTGAGCCTAAGGAAATGGCCTGGGGGGCACCTAAGACAGCCTTGAAGAGAGGAAGAGTCTACACTGGGGCTTCTCAGACTTCCACATGCCTGTGAATTGCCAGGTGGGCTTGTGAAGTCAGATTCTGATTTGGTAAAATTGTGGTAAAACTCCAGATTCTACATTTCTCCCAAGCTCCATGGTGATGCTGATGTCACTGGACCACAGACCACACTTTGAACTCCAAGGATAGAAGGAAGCCTTTTGACCCCAAAGGGACAGCTCCTAGAATAGCTTTCCTCACACACACTCACCATTCAGCTTCACACACAGCACTTTTCCAAGCCTGCATACACTTGCCACCTCATCAGGTTCTCAGGTCAATGAAACAATCAGGAGGGTTGAGATTAGGAAATGAGCATGGCTCGGAGCCCGTGGCTCAAGTGGCTAAGGCGCCAGCCACATATACCTAAGGTGGTAGGTTCGAATCCAGCCGGGGCCTGCCAAACAACAATGACGGCTGCAACCAAAAAATAGCTGGGCGTTGTGGCGGGTGCCTGTGGTCCCAGCTACTTGGGAGGCTGAGGCAGGAGACTCGCTAGAGCCCAGGAGTTGGAGGTTGCTGTGAGGTCTCAGCTACTTGGGAGGCTGAGGCAGGAGACTCGCTTGAGCCCAGGAGTTGGAGGTTACTGTGAGGTCTCAGCTACTTGGGAGGCTGAGGCAGGAGACTCACTTGAGCCCAGGAGTTGGAGGTTGCTGCGAGCTGTGATGCAAGGGTACTCTCCCCAGGGGGATAGCTTGAGGCTCTGTCTCAAAAAAAAAAGGAAATGAGCACACAACCTGCAGCAACATCTTCCTTGGCAAGCAGCTCTTCATTGACACAGTCTGTGGGGATCATCTGGAGAGGTCCCTGCCATCAGCCCATGCCTGGCATGTGGCAGAACTGGTCCTACTTGAGATGCAGAAGGGGCTTCCAAGAAGAGAAAGGGACTTTCCAAACAGGACACAGACCCAGCCCTCCCGACCTAAGAATCCTTTCTTGTCTCTTTCTTAATTAAACCCTAATCCCACGTGTAGATTTTGCCCACTATACTGTATTTACTGTACTTTGTTTCCCCCATTGTCCCTTAATCAGTGGCATCTATAACTATCAACCAGAACTTCTGATGGAAAGATCACCAGTTTTCATCCTAACTTGACTCTAACCAAAAGCAAAGACTCCAATGGGGCATTCCCCAGGCTGTGGCTTCATAGAGATAACAGTCATTGAGGGCTAATGTGGGCTCTATGGTCAAATATGCTTGGATGTGGTGGAGTCTCTATCCTTCACATTCCACCTTGGAGTTTGAGATGCATTTTAGCACATTAAAGGCTTTGAAAGTCTTGCTATAAAGATCCCTTTTAACTGATCCCTTTCTGGATTGTGGTCAAATACTTATGTGTACTTACCCAGAAAACTTAGGCAATGCTGAACTATGTGCTTCAGGTAGTTAGGTGGTTAGTAAATGTCCTACCTCCACCAAGTTTTTGAAAATGTTGAAAACAGCTAGGGTTTTGCATTAGTTCCTTTAAGGGCCTTTAGGTGTCAGGAATCCCAGGGTGGGAACTTGGTGATGGGGAAGTAATGAACAGGGAATACCTAGGCTGGGAAGACCCTTCTGAGGTGAACGAGGCCTGCACTGAGATTTAAATGACAAAGAAATAGCCAGCCCTGATCAGGTCTGGGGGAAGAGCATTCCAGAAAGTGGTAATAGCAAGTGCAGAGGTTCTGAGGCAGGACCAAGCTAGGCTTCCTCTTTTGCCAAGGCTGTTCTCAGCTAGCTGAGGTCAGAGGACACAGGGCTGAGAAGGAAACCTCTGGACAAAGTGTTCCAGAGTAGTCTGGGCAGAGCAGCCTTGCTCAATGGGAGCAGAGCAGTGTTGACCCAGGGCAAAGGTGAACAGCTATGAAACCTCTGTTCTATTTCTACCTGCAGGGCATCTGAGGAGGCTTTTGTGAAGGAATCCAAGGAAGAGACTCCAGGCACAGAGTGGGAAAAGGTGGCCCAGCTTTGTGACTTCAACCCCAAGAGCAGCAAGCAGTGCAAAGACGTGTCCCGCCTGCGCTCGGTGCTCATGTCCCTGAAGCAGACACCACTGTCCCGTTAGGTGCCTGTCGTAAGCACAGCCACAAGGCATGGGCCAGGTCTGAGCAGAGGAGGGGCAGCTGCTTTGGCCGTGGTGGAAACTTTCTCCAGCAGCTGCTACACACAGCCTATTCTGTTCCTCTCCATCTCCTGGGGCTGGGAAGGGGGACCCTCACCCCTCTCACCCCTCACTCCCATCTGGCCCTGTGGCCCAGTCCTTCACGCCTTTTCTCAGTCCACTCAATTGTGACTGTCCCTCCTGATGTATTTTTTTTTTTTTGACTTAAAGGATGTGTTAACTCTTTTTACACTTATTTATTATCATTTTCATTTCTCTGGAAGCCACAGTTGGTGTCAGGGCTCAATTTGTGCTTAGAACCTTCCCAGTTTCATGGCCTCAAGAGAATATGAGGATGTTCCCCTGGAAACCTGGGAGGTCCCAGCCAGAAGTGGGTGCCCCAACCTGTTTATGTCTGCCTCCATCCTCAGGAAGAAGGAAAACTGCTCCTAGGATACTTTTGCAACGTTGATCTTTTCTGATCTGAAGCCTGTGAGGTAGGGATTCTGTTATTATTTTTCTTTTTTGTAGAGACAGAGTTTAACTTTTTTGTCCTGGGTAGAGTGCCATGGCATCACACAGCTCATAGCAACCTCCAACTCCTGGGCTTAGGCAATTCTCTTGCCTCAGCTTCCCGAGTAGCTGGGACTACAGCCACCCGCCATAACGCCTGGCTATTTTTTTTGTTGTAGTTTGGCCGGGGCCAGGTTTGAACCTGCCACCCTTGGTATATGGGGCTGGCGCCCTACCCACTGAGCCACAGGCACCGCCGATTCTGTTATTCTTATCATATAGCCAAGCACATCAAGGCTCCCAAAGGGAAGTGGCTTGTATGGGGGAGGGAAGAGGCAAGACCAGA
Organism: Galagoides demidoff; assembly: GCA_963574575.1. Lineage (NCBI taxonomy): Eukaryota > Metazoa > Chordata > Mammalia > Primates > Galagidae > Galagoides > Galagoides demidoff. Next base: position 9,512 of record CAUYQV010109359.1, read on the forward strand.
GGTTCCTGGTAGTAGCTTCCTCTAAGCCTGGGTGAGCAGCTAGGGAAGATAGCCTCTACCAGACATGCTTCCTAAGAGGTAGCTGGGACCCTTAGGATGTAGAGGGCCCACTGCTCTACACATTTTTTTTTTTTGGAGATAGAATCTTACCATGTTACCCTTGGTAGAGTGCCGTGGTTTCACAGCTTACAATAACCTCAAACTCTTGGGCTTAAGTGATTCTCTTGCCTCAGTCTCCCAAGCAGCTGAGATTAGAGGTGCCGCCACAATACCCAGCTATTTTTTGTTGCAGTTGTCATTGTTGGTTAGCTGGCCCAGGCCAGGTTCAAACCAACCAACTTCGGTATATGTGGCCAGCACCATAACCACTATGCTACGGGCACCAAGCCAGCTGTACACATTTCATCCTCTCCATCAGCTGCACCCTTCTGTGGATTTAGAACAGATAACCAATGACACCTTCTTCCCCTTCAGCAGAGGCTGCAAACAGGACATTCGTGACCTGCACAATATTTAAAAATATTTCAGTAATTGCCAATAAATAGCATAATAGTTTCTTAGGGCTGCTGTAACAAAGTACACAAACTAGCTTGCTTAGAGCAACAGAAATTTGTCTCAGGTCTGAAGGCCAGAAGTCCCAAATTAAGGTATCAGCAGAACTATGTTCTCTCTGAAGGAGCTAGGTAAGGGTCTGTTCCACACCTCTCCCCTGGCTTCTGGTAGTCTCAGGTGTTCACTGGCTTGCAGATGCATCACTTCAATCCAGTGTCTATCTTTGTGTGACTGTTTTCACATTGTCTGCCCTTTCCACGTGTCTTTGTGTTCAAATCTTCCCCTTTTCTGGAGATAACCAGTTATACTGATTAGGGCCCACACTAATGACCTCATTTTAACTTGATTACCTCTGTAAAGTTCCTATTTCCAAATAAGGGCAAATTCTAAGGAACCAGAAGTTAAGACTTTGATGTACCTTTTTGGGGGTACAAACCCCCACCATTTACACAAGGTGGCCATCCTCTAAAAGTGCTTTAGTCTCTACCACTCTGTATCTTTTCCTTTTACCTTGAGGCCAAGGGTCATCACAAGGCGCTAGTCTGTTTTGGAGGCAAGAAACTTAGCTTATCCTGGTCATACACACTCCTCTACTCTGAAAACTATAGACACCGTCATAGGAACCAAGGGGTGTGTTTTCTTCATTTCCCCTTTTCCTTTTTTTCAATTTGAAGCTGGTCTTGAAAATGGTGGGCTGAGCTCGGTGGCTCACACCTGTAATCCTAGCATTCTGGGAAGCTGAGGCAGGTGGAATGCCTGAGCTCATGGGTTAGAGACCAGCCTGGGCCAGAAGACCTCATCTATAAAAATAGCTGGGCTTTGTGGCAAGTGCTACTCTGGAGCCTGAGCATTTGAGGTTGCTGTGAACTGACACCATGGCATTCTACCCAGGGTGACAAAGTGAGACTCTGTCTCAAAAAGAAAAAGAAAAAAGAAAATGGTGGAGTTGCACATGGGAGGAGTGTGGTCGCTGAATCAACACTTGAAAAGAACTGACTACAGACCAAGAATACCTGTTTGGGAGTATACACAAATCAGGAACTCACAGGTCACCTTTCTTCTAGAGTTTACTGAGGTCCCCAGTCTACTTTTCCAAAACCCTAAAACACTAATATACAAATTGCTGGAGAGCTTCAGGACTGTGCACATCATGAGCTGGGAGTGCTGGCTGTGGCCCTGGTGGGATCAGTAGAGACTATAGGTGAGGGCAGCCACTGTGTCCAGGTAACTTGAGAGACAACTGGGGTCTCTCCCCACTTTGGACCCCAGGCCAACACCTCTGGAGAACAGCAAAGGGAGGGTGGAGGGGTTGTTTGAAGCAGGATCCTCCTAGTTGAACAGTCTGCCCCATTTCAGCCCTCCAATCCAGTGCTCAACCTCGCTGTTGTCCTCACTCCAACCAGTTCTTCCCAGTGCACTAGGCTGCTTCTCTGAGCTGTTTCCTGTTCTATAATCTGTCAAGAGTCAGGATGGCCAGGCACAGTGGCTCATGCCTGTAATCCTAGCACTCTGGGAGGCCAAGGAGGGTGGATCGCCTGAGGCAGAGTGAGACCCCATCTCTAAAAATAGCCAGACGATATGGCAGGAGCTTTTACTCCCATCTACTCAGGAGGCTGAGGCAAAAGAATCACTTGAGCCCAGGAGTTTGAAGTTGTTGTGAGCTGTGACACCACTCTATGAAGGCAACAGCAAATGAGACTGTCTCAAAGGAAAAAAAAAAAGAGCCAGGATGGTCTGAACAATGGAACCCTATAGGTTCTCAGGAGGTGGGAGGTGAAGAGGAGGTGCAGAGTGGAGGGCAGAATCCCCTCCCTCTGACAAAACCATAGCAGCTCTCATCTGAAGAAATCTTCCTACTAAAAGTTTGAAATGCAGATGACTAAATCATTTCTCTTCAAATAGCATCACCCTAGGCCCAATGTCTAGAACAGTGATTCAACCTGTGACATGAAAATTTTTAAAGATCATTAATTCAATTATTTTCAAAAGAAGTTCAAAGCACAGTAAATGTATTTTTCTTTTTTACTCAATTTAAGTGTGCCAAAAAAGTTTAACTGTAAGTTCAAGTGTACTGTGAGACAGAAAAAGGTCTAGAATCTAAGCAATGGCACCTGGGAACCTCTATTTTTTTTTTGAGAGAGAGACTTACTATGTTGCCCTCGGTAGAGTGCCAGGGCATCACAGCTCACAGAAACCTCAAACTCTTGGGCTTAAGTGATTCTCTTGCCTCGGCCTCCCAAGTACCGTGTTTCCCCCAAAATAAGACACTATCTTATATTTATTTTTTCTCAAGAAGACACACTAGGGCTTATTTTCAGGGGATGTCTTTTTTTTTTTGCAGTTTTTGGCCAGGGCTGGGTTTGAACCCACCACCTCCAGCATGTGGGGTCGGCACCCTACTCCTTTGGGTTACGCCTGTGATATCTTATTTTTATTAAGTATAATACAACAATCCACATTTATTCAAATATAGTTAAGTCATCTTCTTCTGGAACCTGATGGGGGAGCCAACTTTGTTGGTGGGGCTGGCGCTAGTGATGCGTGAACTCCTTTCCCCTAGCCATTTGCTCATGGGCAATAGGATGCCTGTTACCACCCGTGAACCCACACAAGTGCAAGGTTTGGAGAAAGGAGCTGTGGCAGATAAAAGGTATTCCAGTCTTCCTTACAGCTCCATGCAGAAATGGGTAGCCACACCCATCACTAGGTCTTATTATCAGGGTAGGGCTTACATTTAACAAATGCATAGAAATCCTGCTAGGGCTTATTTTTTGGGTAGGTCTTATTTTCAGGGAAACATGGTAGCTGGGACTACAGGCGCACACCACAACCCCCAACTATTTTTTGGGTGTAGTTGTCATTGTTGTTTAGCAGGCCCAGGCTGGGTTTGAACCTGCCAACTCCCGTGTATGTAGTTGGCCCTCTAGCCGCTGAGCTACAGGCGCGGTCGGAGTGGGGAATCTCTATTTTTAACACCTGCCCCAGGTGACTGTTATCAGGGGAGTTTGGGACTCACTAGACTACTGGATTCCTAAAGGACGCTAAAGTGCAAGTCTATTTCCTCCTAAAACAAAGAATAAAAACCATAGGGGTAGGGGGAAGGGGGAAGTTGTGAGCCTGAGAATGAATTCACCAAACTACACGTGGATTAGAGTTTATTAAGTAGGGAGTCAGGAGGTGTGGCATAAATAGTATGCAGCATCCAAAAGGAACAGAATCTAGATTTCTGAAAAAATCTGTTAATTATGGTTATACAACCAGCCAGTTCCTCCTCCATACACGCCTTTCAGAGGAGAAGAGGGACTATATTTCATGGTAGGGCTGGTGGCTGCTCCTGGGTCTTGGAATAATGAGAAGCTTTCAAGGCCAGGCCGAAGGCTCAGGATCGAGACTTCATAGCGGATGCAGCTAAACCCAGCAAGATGGCCGTGACCGTGAAGCCCTGGGCGGCAATCCGAGTGCGCATCATGAGCTGCGAGCGCTGGCTGTGGCCCCGGTGGAAGCAGTAGAGACCGTAGGTGAGGGCAGCTGCCGTGCCTAGGCAACCTGAGTAGGGGACAAAGCAGCTGGGGAGGAAGTCTCCCCCCGCTTTGGGCCTTCCTTCCCCAAACCCAACACCTCTGGACAACTGGGGGAAAAAGAGGGGAAGGGTTGTTCGACGCGGGTCCTCCTAGTTCTAGAGTCTACCCCATTTCAGGCCCACAAGCTCAGTAGCTGCTCCGCTCCAATTAGTTTCACCCCTCACTGCCCGGTTCCTTCGTCACACCTCTGGTCCACTCTCGTCCAGTCACCGCTGGTGTCCCTGGTCTTCTCCTACTTCATTCTCCCCTACATCACAATCCTCTCCGCTTACAGTTCCTACAGCACCCACTTACCTATGGGTACCACTGGGTTCTCTCGGGTCTTGCGAAGGAATTTTTCCTTGAAGTTTTCTGTTTTGCTGTAGACAGTGGGGCTAAAGCCCTCAATGACAGGGGGCTGTGATGGTTCAAAGGGTGCCTTCGGAGTCACAGGGCCAGGACTTGCCATGTTTGGGCGACAAAGGGTAGACGCCGACCGGCACGCAGGGCTCCACCTCCTGACAGAGGTCAAGAAAGCGGCCGGAAATGACTACTTACTGAGCGTTGTACGCTGGCGCTCATTGGATTCTGGGAGTCGTAGTAATCGGCACGGTAGGGCTGAGGAAAGGACTACAATTCCCAGAAAGCCTGTAGAACCTTTCTCACACGCAGCGGAAGGAGTTAGTTGCACGAGGTTTTGAGTGTGAAAGGTGTTGAGTTTGAGCTACTGGTACCGTGGTCCACGTAATGCCTAAGGCCAAGGGCAAGACCCGGAGGCAGAAGTTCGGTTACAACGTAAACCGAAAGCGTCTGAACCGGAATGTTCGACGGAAGGCAGCGCCGCGGATCGAGTGGTAAGGAGGCCGGGTTCGGCAGACAGGGGGCCTTGGCCCGACCGCCCGCGAGATAAATGATCCGCGATCTCTCTCTTTGTTGGTAGCTCACACATCCGACATGCCTGGGACCACGCTAAATCGGTGCGGCAGAACCTGGCCGAGATGGGGTTGGCAATGGACCCCAACAAGGCGTTACCCTTACGTAAGAGAAAGGTACTGGCATGGCAGGGTCCCGGCCCTTGTGGTCTTCCCTCGTCTACTTAGCTGGGTTTCAGAACTTGATCCTGCCGCTTACCTCCCTCACGCTCTTTCCGGGTTTCGGCCTCCCCACAAACTGGAGGCTGTGGTCCAGCATCTCTTTACAGCCTTACTCCCAGCCCACATTTGGACCTATGTTGGAGCTTACCTTTTCCTGCGCTACTCCGGCTTTTTTCCTTTGAAATTAACTGGTTTGGGTTTCTTGGTTATCTCTGTGGCATTTTCCGGAATTTATCTTTTCTGTTCTTAACTTTCCTAATAAAGACCTCAGAATTTAGAGTCTTGTTTTACTGTTTTCTACACCTTTCCCCAGTCATTCAGTCATCCTTGGTCTGAGGCTTCCCCGGGGCTGGTTTTTCCTGAGTATGTCTTTTTAGGGACCACACTTTCAGACTTACAAAAATTAGGCAGTGCGCTTTGAGAGCCCTAGGTGAAAGGATCGCTTGAACTCAGGAGTTACAGACCAGCCTGAGCAAGAGCGAGACCCCACCTCTACAAAAAAAAAAAAAAAAAAGCCCACAAAAATGAGTTCCAGTTCTTTGGAAGGCAGAAGCAGGGGGCTCTCTGGAGCCCAGGAGTTCCAACTTGGGTAACAGAGTGATTTTTCCAAGCAAAAGAAACTTTAAAAAATTGCATCCTTCACATAGTAACCTCTTCCCTGTTTTAATTCATATTTTGTGATTATGTGATATATATAAACACACACACATATATATATTTATTTGCTTATCACCTTTTTGGGCTTCATACCCACAATGTAATCTTGGTGACAAGGACTTTGTGTTTTGTTCTCTACTGAATCCCCAGGTTGCTTAGTATGTGACATGTGCTTAGTAAATACCCTAATAAATGCACATGCTGAATGAATTTGTTCTGTTGCCTAAGTTTCTTTTTATCCCTTCAGGTCAGAGGAAAATGACACTACTGTTTCTTGAATAAATGTTAAGTTATAGCCAAGTGTTGTCAGGTAGCTCTTCCCTTAGAATATATCTGACATCCTCTTATAAGTGCTCTCACATGCATCGTTTCACTCAGTTATCAGATTACTGAGGAAGGCAAGGAGTGTCACACCCATTGTATAGATAGATAAGGAAAGATAAATTGCTTGTGTTTCTTTTGGGAACAATGTATTCTAGTTGTTTAGTACTCCTGGTTACCTGTTCTGCCTGACCTGGGGTAGGATTCTTATGGGTAATGTAGTTGTGTTAGGATGAGCAGGAGTCTCCAGAACAGTGTTTTTCAACCTTTTTTATCTCACACCACATTTGAACCTATAGTTAAACTTCCCTGGCACACTTAAATTATGTTGATTAAAAAGAATATACTGGCTTGGCGCCTGTGGCTCAATCGGGTAAGGCGCCAGCCATGTACACCTAAGGTGGCAGGTTCGAATCCCCAGCCCGGCCCGCCAAACAACAATGATGGCTGCAACCAAAAAATGGCCGGGCGTTGTGGCGGGCGCCTGTGGTCCCAGGTACTTGGGAGGCAGAGGCAGGAGACTCTCTTGA
>CAUYQV010109362.1:0-11487 GCA_963574575.1 Galagoides demidoff
AGGTGCCCGCCACAACGCCCGGCCATTTTTTGGTTGCAGCCATCATTGTTGTTTGGCGGGCCCGGGCTGGGGATTCGAACCCGCCACCTTAGGTGTACGTGGCTGGCGCCTTAGCCGATTGAGCCACAGGTGCCGAGCCAGAATGTCTTATCATACTGGAAGATAACTGGAGTATTAAAAAAGCTTCTAGTCTTATCCATCTTTTTTGGTATTAGAAATTTTAAGTTATTTATCTAGTGCTATTTTAAACAAAATCATTTAGTGAAGAAAGAATCCTTATTTAACAAGTGGTGCTGGGAGAACTGGTTATCTACATGCAGAAGACTGAAACTGAACCTGTACCTCTTACCGTTGATAAAAATTGATTCTCTTTGGATGAAAGATTTAAATTTAAGACATGAAACCATAAACATTCTAGAAGAGAATATGAGGAAAACACTTGAAGATATTGGCCTGGGAAAAAACTTTATGAGAAAGACCCCCTAGCAATTGTAGCAACACCAAAAATAAATAACTGGGACTTGATCAAACTAAAAAGCTTTTGCACAACTAAGGTACCACAAATGGAGCAAACTGACTCAGTGCCTGTTCTCAGTGGTTAGGGCGCTGGCCACATACATCAAGAGTGGTAGGTTAGAACCTGGCCTGGGCCTGCTAAACAACAATGACGACTGCAACAACAACAACAGAAATAGCTGGGCATTGTGGCAGGTGCCTGTAGTCCCAGCTACTTGGGAGGTTGAGGCAAAGAGAATCATATAAGTCCAAGAGTTTGAGGTTGCTGTGAGCTGTAACGTCATAGCACTCTACTGAGACCTATATAGCGAGACTCTGGCTCAAACAAACAAACAAACAAACAGGGTGGGGACTGTGGCTCAAAGGAGTAGGGTGCCAGGCCCATATGCCAGAGGTGGCAGGTTCAAACCCAGCTCTGGCCAACAACTGCAAAAAAAAAACCCCAAACCAGCAAACCGCCCTTAGAATGGGAGAAGATTTTTGCATGTTATGAATCTGACAAAGGCCTGATAAGAAGAATCTACAGAGAACTCAAACAATAAGAAAAGTGTGAACAACCTTCTCTGTAAGTGGGCAAGAGATTTTTTTTTTTGGTTGGGGCTGGGTTTGAACCTGCCACTTCCAGCTTATGGGGCCAGTGCCCTACCCTTTTGAGCCACAGGCGCCACCCAGTGGGCAAGAGATTTTTGAGCAGAAACTTCTCTGAGGATGACAGACAAATGGCCAACAAACACATGAAAAAATGCTCATCGTCTTTAATCATCAGAGAAATGCAGATCAAAACTGCTCTAAGATATTACCTAACCCCATCAAGATTAGCCCATATCCCAAAGTCCCAAAACACAAGATGCTGGCGAGGATGTGGAGAGAAGGGAACACTTTTATACTGCTGGTGGAATTGGAAACTAATACAGCTCTTTTGGAGAGAAGTATGGAGAATCCTCAAAGATCTAAAAGTAGACCTTCCATTAACCCTGAGATCCCATTACTAGATATCTACCCAGAAAAACAAAAATCATTTTATCACAGAGACATTTGAACTGAAATCTCTATTGCAGCTAAATTCATTATTGCCAAGTTGTGGAAGCACCCTAAGTGCCCATCAACCCATAAATGGATCAACAAAATGTGGCATATGTATACCATGGAATATTATGCAGGCATTAAAAAGACTTTTTACATTTACCTGGATGGAGTGAAATACATAATTCTTAATAAAGTTTTATAGGAATGGAAAAATAAATACCCAGTGTATTCCATACTAATATGAAATCAATATATCAATAATTATATGTTCCTAAGAACAATAAAACACTATTATAGTGTAGAGGGAATTGGGAGGACATATGGCAGAAGGAGGGAGGGCATGAAGTGGGATCTTACCTTAAGTGCACACTATGAGGGTGTATAACACGCCCCCTGGGTGAGGGGCTCCTCTACAAATGGAACTTTACCCTGGAAGTGAGAACAGTGTAACCTAAATATTATACCCTCATATTAATCTGAATAACGTTTAAAAAAATAAAATTTTTGTGTATTTGGTAATATTTAAAATATTAGTTTACATGTTTGCCTTCAAGATCTGTTAAGAACAAAATTTTCATGGTGAAATTTCTCGTTGCGTTGCTTCTCTGAAACAAGTGCAAGCCTTCCCCCCCCCCCCCCATGGGAGGTCTTACTTTTAAAAAATGAGCTGCAAGTTATAGATTTAAAGATTTTCTTCTGTTTTTAAGTTTTGTTACATTTATGACTCTAATTTAGGAGTTTTTATTAGAGTGTTGCTTTCTAAAGAACAGACTTCTCTGCTGACAACCAGCACTCCATTTCTGGACATTGTAGATTAGTCATCAAACTACGGCCTGCCTAGGACATTTATCCTGCCCACTGGGTGTTTTTGCTGCCACTGCTTGTCCTGCTTAGCAGCCAACTCGTCCCTGGGCCTGCAGTCTTGCCCTCCAACGGTCTGAGGGACGGTGAATGGCCCCCTTTTTAAAAAGTTTGAGGACCCCTGCTATAGATTATCAGACCCCATACCAAGGTTCCCCTTATATAACAACTTACATTATCATGGCTGCTTATCAAAACTAAGAAAACAACATTGGTATATTACTAAGGTCCAGAATTTCAGATTCACTAGTTTTTGCATTAATGCCCTTTTATGTTTTAGAATCCTGTCAATCCAAGGTACTACATTGTATTTAATGGTTTATATCTTCCCTAGTTGTCTTTGGTCTGTGACAGTTTCTCAGTTTTTCCTTGTTTTTCATGACCATAACACTTTGGAATTCTGATCAAGTATTTTATAGAATATCCCTCAGTTTGTTTGATGTTTTTTAAAAGAGTAGATTGGGGTTACGGATTTTTCCTAGAAATGCGTTGCCTGTCTTATTTCATTGGCGTGTATATAGGGAGGGGGTGTACATACTATCAACATGATTTATCCTTGTCCTTTATGATGTTAATCTTGATTAACTAGCCAAGCTAATATCAACCAGGTTTGTCTCTATATACTCCCACCCTCTTCCATACTTATTCTTTGGAATTAAGACCAGCCTACACTCAAGTGTGTGTAGGGGAAATTAAGCTCCATGTTCTCGAAGGGGTTATCTATATAAATTATCTGAAATTTTTCCACAAGGAAGCTGTTGTTCCTGGGAACAACACCTAATGTGCACGTTGGTGAGAGTGTTGAATGAGCATGTCATTGCTCATTTTTCTTTTTTTTTGTTTTTGGGATAGAGTCTCACTCTGTTGCCCTGGGTAAAGTGCTATGGCATCATAGCTCACAACAACCTTAGTCCTCTTTGCCTCAGCCTCCTGAGTAGCTGAGACGTGTGCCACTACGCCCAGCTACTTTTTCTATTTAGTAGAGATAGGGTCTTACTCCTGTTCAGGCTGGTCTCAAACTCCTGAGATCAAGCAATCTGCCAGCCTCAGCTTCCCAGAATGCTTGGATTATAGGTGTGAGCCACCACATGCCCATTTTTCTGTTGGCTTATTGGGCTTTTGATTTTTTTTCAAAAAGAAGCTCTTTACATAGTTTCTCTATACATTTTTGGATAAATTACTAAAATTAGCTGTTTGTATATGAATAAGCAGAGTTTTGTTGATAGAAACAAATGTATCCTTATCTAATCACAATCATGAGGGTCATAAAGTGTCCATTTTTATTTTGGCTATTGTAGTGCCAGGTAATATAATATTAACAACAAAAAAATTCACCTTATTTTACCAGGGATTCCTGTGAAGTGCCACAGAAAAGCAGAAAAAGAAACCTGCCCTGGTATACTTCTTTCCTAAACAAGAAGGGGATGAGAAGAATGTTGTCAGTTGTGGTCAAGAGAACTCTGGGCGGGAATAGAGATAGAATCCTGCATTGAAGACTTAGTCAAGACCTATATCACCTTGGGCAAGGCACTTCACTTATAAATTTAGCTAGCTCCATTTGTGACCATCTTTCTAGTTAACTTCTGGAGTTGCATGAATTTTGGGGAAATTATTGCAAGGTAATGTGAGATAGTATCATACAGACAGTATAGGGAAGGTATTTCCTGTTGCTACCTACAGAATAGATTTATATTTGGAGGCAGGGAGAAGAGGTAAAAAAGTTTGGTAAAGGTGTTACTGTAACCTGAACAAGCCACTTAGGACCCAATCAATAAGATCGATGTTTGGGAATATCTCAGAGAGCCATAGCCCAGAAGGAATGAAGGAAGTTATGTTCACTTACTTTTAGGTAGTTTTTTGCCCTTTGTACTTCAGACAGTGGCTTTCACAATAAGATTGATCAACTATTTGGTGAGTGGTGTGCTCATAGTATACCCAAGTATTTAGTTAAGCATCTTCTATATATTATCTCAGTTACAACATTGTAAGGTGGAAATTATTTTAAATTACCTATTCTAGATGAGAAAATAAAAGCCTTTATTTTAATGACTTTTTCTGATGTCTTTAGTAGGTAGCAGATCTGCAGTTGTAACCTATAATGGTCTGAGTTCTGAGCCATGTAATTGTTGTTCTTAGTGGATTTTCTTGTGGATATGCTGATTTTAACTCTTAAGATTATGATGTATACAGTATGATTGGTTTGTTTGTTTGGAGAAAGAGTCTCCCTTTGTTGCCTTTGGTAGAGTGTCATGGTGACATAACTGACAGCATCCTCAAACTCTTGGGCTCAAGAGATCTTCTTGCCTCAGTTTCGGTTTTGTTTTTCATTTTTTAGAGAGGGGATCTCATCACTTTTGCTCAGGCTGATCTCGAACTTGTGAGCTCAAACAATCCACCTGCCTCGGCCTCCCAGAGTCCTAGGATTACAGGCGTGAGCCACCACACTTGGCTTTTTTTTTTTTTTTTTGGTAGAGTGCTGTGGCATCACACAGCTCACAGCAACCTCCAGCTCCTGGGCCTAGGCAGTTCTCTTGTCTCAGTCTCCCAAGTAGCTAGGAGTATAGGTGCCTGGCTACTTTTTTGTTGCAGTTTGGCCGGGACCACCCTTGGTATATGGGGCTGACTCCCTACCTACCCACTGAGCCACAGGTGCCACCCCAGTTGGCTTTTTTTTTTTTTTTTTTTTTGAGACAGTTTTACTTTTGGCACTCTGGGTAGAGGTCTGTGTCATCATGGCTCACAACAATCTCAACTCTTGGGCTCAAGAGATCCCTTTTCCTCAGCCTCCCGAGTAGCTGGGACTACAGGCACCTGCCATGATGCCAGCTTGATTGGTTATTTATTTTTACTTATTTGTTTGTTTATTTATTTATTTATTTTGAGACAAAGTCTCACTATGTCAGTCTGGGTAGAGTGCTGTGGTGTCACAGTTCGCAGCAACCTTAAACTCTAGGGTTTAAGCCATTCTCTTGCCTCAACCTCCCAAGTAGCTGGACTACTTGGCTATTTTTTTGTTGCATTTGTCATTGTTGTTTAGCAGGCTCGGGCCAGGTTCAAACCCACAAGCCCCAGTGTATGTGGCTGGCACTCTTAAGCTGAGCTATAGACGCCAAGCCTAATTGGTTAAATTTATTTATTTATTTTTTTGGAGACAAAGTCTCATTATGTGATCCTTGGTAGAGTACTGTGGCATCATAGCTCACAGCAACCTCAAATTCTTGGGCTTAAGCGATTCTCTTGCCTCAGCCTCCTAAATAGCTGGGATTACAGGCACCTGCCACAACGCCCCCAGCTATTTTTTGGTTGCAGTTGTCATTGTTGTTTAGTAGGCCTGAGCCAGGCTTGAACCCGCCAGCCTCAGTGTATGTGGCTGGCACCCTACTCACTGAGCCTGATTGGTTAATTTCTGTTGACCTATTGTAAAGTTCACCAAATTCTTCTCTACCTCTAATCTGCTGTTCAACCTATCTTTTAAAATTAAATTAAATTAAATTTTATTTTATTTTATTCAGGTAGAGTCTCATTTTGTCACCCTCGGTAGAGTGCCATGGCATTATAGCTCACAGGCAACCTCAAACTCTTGGACTTAAGTGATCCTCTTGCATCAGCCTCCCAAGTAGCTGGACTATAGGCACCTACCACAATGCTAGCCCTTTTTTTTTTTTTTCTATTTTTAGTAGAGATGGGGTCTCTCTGTTGCTCAGGCTGATCTCAAATTCCTGAGCTCAAGCAATCTGCCCTCCTCCCCTTCCTAGAGTTCTAAGATTATAGGCCTAAGCCACCATCCCTGGCCTTTTCCTTTTCTTTTTAAAGAGACAGGTTCTTACTTTGTTGCCCAGGCTAAGCGCAGTGGCACAATCATAGCTCACTGGAGCCTCAAACTCCTGAGCCTTTCTCTTCATCTCAACATCTCAAGTAGCTAGGACTACAGGCATGTGCCACCATGCCCAGGTAAATTTAAAAAAAATTTTTGTGTGTGTGGAGGCAGAGTCTTGCTATTTTGCCCAGTCTGGTCTTGAACTCCAAGCCTCAAGCAGTCTTCCTCCTGCTTGAACAGAGAACTTTTACAAAAATAGGTTACTAAAAATACATAGTTTTTCATATTTTTTTAAATTTTTTTTTTAAGTTTTTCATATTTGATATGTTAAAATTGGCTTTTGGCTTTTCAGTCTATTCTCAATCAAAAAGAAAACAGATTTGCCTTTTCTTTGACTACATCTGTTTTTTTGCTTTTGTTAAAGTGTGATATTAACAAGTTAGTATGCTAATAAAGAGATTGCATGGTAATTTTTCATCTTCAAGCATGATATTAAGGATATGTGCTATTTTAATATGGTATATGACTTGTGTGAATTACAATCTTATAAATTGGTTCACATTTTTTTTTTTGTTTGTTTGTTTTTTGAGACAGAGCCTCAAGCTATCACCCTGGGTAGAGTGCCATGGCATCACAGCTCATAGCAACCTCCAACTCCTGGGCTCAAGCAGTTCTCCTGCCTCAGCCTCCCAAATAGCTGGGACTACAGGCGCCTGCCATAACGCCTGGCTATTTTTTGGTTGCAGCCATCATTGTTGTTTGGCGGGCCTGGGCTAGATTCAAACCCACCAGCTCAGGTGTATGTGGCTGGCGCCTTAGCCAGTTGAGCCACAGGCGTCGAGCCACATTTATTTTTAAAAATAGAGTAAGGTTGTATATCAGTGATATTGCTTAGTTCTTTTTCTTTTTTTTTTCTTTTGAGACAGAGCCTCAAGCTATCCCCCTGGGTAGAGTGCCATGACATCACAGCTCATAGCAACCTCCAACTCCTGGGCTCAAGCCAGTCTCCTCCCTCCACCTCCCAAGTAGCTGGGACTACAGGCGCCTGCCACAGCGCCCGGCCATTTTTTTGGTTGCAGCCATCATTGTTGTTTGGCGGGCCCAGGCTGGGGATTCAAACCCGCCACCTTAGGTGTATGTGGCTGGCGCCTTAGCCGATTGAGCCACGGGCGCCGAGCCGCTTAGTTCTTTTTCAAAGGAATAAAAAACTGTAAAGAGAGATGTGGGAGTATAAATCTAATTAAATCCTCACAAATCTAGATTAGTTACAGAGAAGTCAGTTATAATTATCTAGGCTTTAAAAATCTGATAGGTAGTACTGTTTTTTGTTCCACCAAGAGACAGGATATTCATTCCATCCTCTTTCATTAGGCTGTGGTTCGGCAGTGGCTTTATAGCAATTTACCCTACCCTTGTAACACTCAGAGGGAACAAGATAGTTTCTCCTTAAGAAAAATGTAATATAATCATTTACCCTGAAGCCTTACAGAGAGATTACTTCCGATGTAGTAGGTACTGCTGGGCGAGGTGGCTCACGCCTATAATCCCAGCATTCTGGGAGGCCAAGGTGGGTGGATTGCTTGAGCTCATGGGTTCAAGACCAACCTGAGCAAGAGCAAGACCCCGTCTCTAAAAATAGCCAGGTGTTGTGGTAAGACACCTGTAGTCCCAGCTACTGAAGAGGCTGAGGCAAGAGAATTGCTTGAGCCTGAGAGTTTGAGATTGCTGTGAGCTGTGATGCCAGAGCACCTCTACTGAGGGCAACAAAGCCAGACTTTGTCTCAAGAAAAAAAAAAAAAAGTAGGAGCTTGGCACCCATAGTGCAGTGGTTATGACGCCAGCCACATACACCGAGGGTGGCAGGTTTGAACCTGGCCTGGGCCAACTAAATAACTGCAAAAAAAAAAAAAAAGGAAAAGAAAAAAATAGCTGGGCATAATGGCGGGTTCCTGTAGTCCAAGAGTTTGAGGTTGCTGTGAGCTGTGATGCCACAGTGACATAGTGAGATTCTGTCTCCAAAAAAGAAAAAAAAAGATAGTAGGTACTCTAGCTAAAGGTGACCATAGCTAGTCCTAGAAGTACAAGACAGGCACACCTGCAGGTGAAATGGGATAAGACAAGCAGCTGTGTGTGCACTGTTTCCACTGCCTGGGGTACCAGAGTTAAAGCCTTTTATCGTCGGACATCTGAGTTCTTCTAGATTTATTGCATTGTTAGCAACACTTTATGAATAACTTTGTAGGTGAATTTTTGTGTAGCTCTGTGATTGTTATGTTTTAGGATAATTGCTAGAGGCTTTGGTAAATACTGTCAAACTGCCCCTTCAGAAAACCTGAATTCATTGATAGTACACTTCTGTCATCATGTTTCATAGCCAGCTGTTGTTTTTGTTGCTGCTGCTGCTGTTTTGAGACAGAGTCTTGCTCTGTCAGCCAAGCTAGAGTGCCATGGCCTTATCCTAACTTACAGCAACATTGAACTCCTGGGCTCAAGCAGTCCTCTTGCCTCAGCCTCTCAAGTACCTGGAACTATAGGTACCTGCCACAATCCCTGGTTAAATTTTTCTTTCTTTTTTTTTTTTTTTTTTGAGACAGCATCTCACTTGTTACCCTTGGTAGAGTGCAGTGGCTTCACAGCTCACAGCAACCTCACTCTGGCTCAGGCTGGTCTCGAACTCATGAGCTCAGGCAATCCACCTACCTCAGCCTCCCAGAGTGCTGGGATTACAGGTGTGAACCACTATGCCCGGCCTTAATTTTCTATTTTTAGCGGAGATGGGGGTCTCATTTTTGCTCAGGCTAGTCTCAACCTCCTAAGCTCAAGTGATCTACCTAAGTCTCCCAGAGTGCTCAGTTTACGGATCTGAGCCACTGCTCCATGTCTAGTGGCCGCTTTTTCTATACTTCTTTCTAACATACTGTTCTGCCAAACTTTTGCAAAGAATTCTACGTCGTTTTTTTCCCCAACTTGGCCTTTTGTAAGGATACTCTTAATGAGTATGGTGCCAAAATAAAATTGATAAAGGTATGTCCTCAGCTAGAGTGTCAGTAGTTGAAGTTTCCCGTGGGTCATGGAGAAGCAGTGATGGTGTGGGAAGATTGTTATAGAATAAAGTGTGCCCTCTGTTTTTCCCAATGGTGTGGTGCCTGATTATCAGTCAGATTTTGGCTTTAGGATATTTTTCTCTTAGATTTCTTGGTGGTGAAACATCAGTGTAATCATGCCCATTCTGATTAATGTGTTACATCGCTGATAAGGCAGAAAAATGGGAGGATTCTGAGCCTAAAACATTTCACTATAAAATTAATCGGTCTCTGCAGTGTTTTCTTACCCTTTGTTTTTGTTTTAGGATTATGTATGGTGATAATACATTGTTTAATGATGAGCTTGTTATATTGATAACATGGAAGGAAAATGTTTCTGGTTTCTGTAGAGAAAACTGATTCTGAGTCCAAGACACACATGTGGGTCCAAGAGAATGTGAGAAGATAAGATGTTTTTAGTTAGAAAGAAACAATGTATTTTCAGGATTTGTAGCTCAGCAGCTACCTGCAGGTGCTGGCCACATACACTGCAGCTGAAGGGTTTGAACCCAGCCTGGCCTGCTAAACAACAAAGACATCTACAACCAAAAAATAGTTGGGCATTGTAGGAGGTACTTGTAGTCCCAGCTACTTGGGAGGCTGAAGCAAGAGAATCACTTGGGCCCAAGAGTTTGAGGTTGCTGTGAGCTGTGACGCCATAGCACTCTATCAAGGGCAACATAGTGAGATTCTGTCTCAAAAAAAAAAAAGAAGGAAAGAAAGAGACAATATACAAGTTTCTAGTGTAGATGATTTACTTCAACATTAGGATCTTCCTTCCTTCCTGGGGAATTGGGAAGGAACACAGATCAGGTATCCAACTAAATTCAGATTACTGGATAATGATATAGCTGTCTCTGAGGGAAATTTATTTGTCCAGTTTTTTTAGTTTGAAATATCGTGAATCATAGTATTTTTTGAAATAGCAGTTAATGCCCTGAGAGGGCAGAGTGCTATTATGAAGAAAGTATGAGAAGAAAGTGCGTGTGGGGGTATATGTGTGGCTGTGTTCTAGAGGACCTACTTGGTTCTCAAACTTTTGTCAGTAAGGACTGCTGTGGAAAGGGAATAGATGGGTTGGCACCTGTGGCTCAAGCGGCTAAGGCGCCAGCCACATACACCTAAGGTGGCGGGTTCGAATCCAGCCCAAGCCTGCCAAAAACAACAGTGACGGCTGCAACCTAAAAATAGCCTGGAGTTGTGGCAGGCGCCTGTGGTCCCAGATACTTGGGAGGCTGAGACAAGAGACTCACTTGAGCCCAGGAGTTGGAGGTTGCTGTGATCTGTAATGCCGCGGCACTCTACCCAGGGGGACAGCTTGAGGCTCTGTCTCAACCAAAAAAAGAAGAAGAAGAAAGGGAATAGAACAACGAACAACAGAACAGTACACTTCCTTTTTAAAACTTCATTAATGGGACTGGGTATGGTGACTCATACCTGTAATCCTAGCACTCTGAGAGGTCGAGGCAGGTGGATTACCTGAGCTCATGGGTTTGAGACCAGCTTGAGCAAGAGTGAGACCCCGTCTCTAAAAATAGCCGGGCCTTGTGGTGGGCATCTGTAGTCTCAGCTACTTGGGAGGCTGAGACAAGAGAATCACGTGAGACCAAGAGTTTGAGGTTCCTGTGAGCTATGACATCGTGGCACTCTACTGAGGGCAACAAAGTGAGACCCTGTCTCCAAAATTAAAAAAAAACTTTATTAATTGGTTACTTAACCTGTTATTTTATGCCTATTAGCTTATTCAACATTTATGAAGCACCTATAATGAACTAGTCACTGAATATACCAAGATTTCAAAGACCTCAGTCTAATAGGGAAAACAGAAAAGAATAATTGATGTTATTTATTAAGGAGTATTAAACACAGAGGGTCCCTGGCTTAACAGTGGTTCAGCATATGATTTTTAGATTTTGCGATGGTGTAAAAGCTATATGCATTCAGTAGAAACAGTATATTGAATTTTGAAATTTGATCTTTTCCTGGGCTAGCTTTCTATTGATGTTGACTCTTTTTTTTTTTGAGACAGAGCCTCAAGCTATCCCCCTGGGTAGAGTGCCATGGCGTCACAGCTCATAGCAACCTCCAACTCCTGGGCTCAAGCGAGTCTCCTGCCTCTGCCTCCCAAGTAGCTGGGACCACAGGCGCCCGCCACAACGCCTGGCCATTTTTTTTTTTTTTTTT
>CAUYQV010109364.1:0-10669 GCA_963574575.1 Galagoides demidoff
TTAATTCATTCCAAGTGAAGAGACAATCTTGGAACGAAATTTAGTGTTGGAACCTTTTAAGTAAGTTTGTCTTTCTTGAACTGGAGCTAATTTGTAGTTTGGATTGTCCTAAAAGTTCCCTTTGTCATCAGTGACTTCAAAATACTGCTACTGGGCAAAAGAAATCAATGATCTCTACATTGTAGGCTGAGTAATTACATAATAATGATTTGCATTAATGAAAAGACAAGTTGGTCCAGATCCAGATGTGCCGATGACCACAGTTCCCTGTGATGTTGAAGCGGAATGCTGAGGTCGGAGAAATTTTAGTGTCAGTTGTGGAGACAAAATGACTGGTTAAAAAAGTCTTTCCTAATCAACATGACTTAATGGCTCTTTAATGACTGACTCATCATTTTTGTCCAAGTAAAAGTAAATCTAAATTTCAAAATGAAGCAAATTTTCCTCCTATCCGCGGCACAGAAGCAGATGTTTCCCTGACATGTGCACACAAGCTGTTGACTGTGACCTTGCAGGAGGAAGCAGTTTTGTAAAAAATTAGCTTTTGTCTCCCAATCTGGGGAAAGCAATGCTGCAGTGAAGATTTAATAAAAAGTCATAGCTTCTTGCAGAAGCTTGTTTCAGCAACGTAAACTATTAATTAAAATAACAAATGTCAGCTGTTTCAGGGGCTGACAGTCAACACAACACAGCATTTGCTTACCTTGATGTACAGGATGCACGGGACACTGGATGGATCCATAATTCATCCGAGGTATGGCTCTCTCATGCCCTGATATAGTGATAACAACGTGATGAATTAGCTCTCGTTCAGCAGTTTCATTAGCAAACGTACTTGGGGACTTGGGGAAAACCCACCCAGAGAGGGCCTTTTTGGCAGACTCGAGCAGCTTGAGTGAAAGCTTCACGGAATTCCTGGAAAACTTGAGCACCAAGAAAAACAGGTGGGGAAAATGTAAAACTAGGTGAGAGAAAGACAGAGATACGATGTGCCAGAGCAGTGCCTTATAGTCTACTCTCCGTCACAGTGGGAAAAGAATTATTAAGTCGAGGGAGGAGCAGATCACCCCCAAGAGCCCAGGAAAGAGGGAAATGAGAGAATCCAGTTTCAAAGGGGGGGGGGATGGAGGAGGCAGGGGAGGAGGGGAGGTCGCTAAACCTCTTCCCCCTTTTCTAAAGTCAACAGTTTAAAAGGGGCTGTGGACCAGATGAGGCCCAAGTACAACACATGGGAAATTGATTCTAAGTTATTCCCTAATATGATTATGTAGGTGAGAATAAGAAATTTTAAAAGCATGCTGGTGAGGAAGTCTGTTTTAGGGCTTTGCTATTCAGATAAAAAGAGAGAAGAAAAGCCCTTGGAGTTAGGACCCCCTGGGGAAATGGGTACTGAAAGCATGAAGAGGTGAGAAGTGGAAATGGAAAGGGGACCCCTGGAGGTGTGCTGGGGGAAGGCCAAGCTGCAAGTAGGGATAGGTCTGTAGTTCCCTGCGTGTTTCAGAAGGCAGAACAAAAGCACAGATCCCACAGGTCGGGAGTTCCAGGCTTCTTTTTAAAAGTACACAAATACAGGGCAGCACCTGTGGCTCAAAAGAGTAAGGTGCTGGTCCCATATGCCGGAGGTGGTGGGTTCAAACCCAGCCCCAGCCAATAACTGAAAAAAAAAAAAAAAGTAGACAAATACAAAACAGGAATTAATGCATAGGAGCTGGCCGCATGAACCGAACGGTCATTTTCTCTTACAAAAACTCACGATGTGCCAACCATGTTTTTTGCTGTTGTTGTCGTTATGTCCCCCTTTCTGGGACTGTTTTGACTGTGTTGTTATGGTGGAGACATCTACATTTTAAAACTCACTGCTTATTATTTTTACTGGAGCCAAAGCTCACTGCATCATGAAGTGTGATCCAGTTCACTGGTCCAAAAGGAACCAGAGCGACCCTTGGCCATCATTCCTCTTCCTGGTTATTCTCTCTTTCCTCATTGGCCGGAGGAGGCCTGCTAAGGTACGGGTTGTCAATGAAAGGAATTTGGTATTCCCAGAAATGAAGAACACGAGAGGCATATGAACAAGATCTCTGGTCACGGACGTCGGCTGCAGTCCAGCTAAAAGCCCACCCCAAATTAATAACCGAAGTCACTACACAAGGCAGAAAGGAGGGTGAACCAGCTGGGAAGCCTTCCTATCTGACCCTGTATTAAATTCTGCTACAACGGAAGCAAAATCTTTTCAAAAGTTCCCAGGGAGTTAGAAACCTTCACTCAGACACTTTTTGTCAAAGGCCAGAATTCTTAGGTACTGGCCACTCCTGCGTCTTTCTAAGTGTGATAGGGCTGAGCCCTGAATAGCAACAAGCAAGCTATTTTGCTCTCTCAGAGGAGGTCCCTCCCCCCCCCCCCCACCGCACCAAACTCTGCAGGGTCTGCAGGTCCACCAAGCAGTGGCATCAACTTTTGGATGTCGGGGGAATCTGGTGTCTGGTGTCCATTGTCCATTGTATCCACTCACACCCAGTGTATGTAAGGAACCTGTTCACTGTCCAGTCTCACTTTGCACTTTCGTACTGCCCAGCCACCACAGGGTGTTAAGGCAAGTTGGGTCTCGATAGTGTTATCGCAAAGTCCCTGTGTGCAGAGAGAATCCGCAGGCCTGTGCAAATCTACTGAAAGCAACCTGATCAAGGGCGCCTAGCACCAAAATTTCTGCTTCCTTTTTTTTGTTCCTGTGAATGTTTCTGTGACACCAAGTTGTCCCGTTTGATGGGCAGTTTGCTTCTGTGCTGCGTCGCCATGAGCACTGTCTGCTTTCTGCTGCTTCTCCCTCGCTGAAGGGGCTTTTCCACCAGAGCTCAAATCCTTGGCGAAACATAGGCTGCAACTCTGACGTTCTCTATGAGACGTGAGAGTGAAAAAAAACAAAGTTGGAATGCCGCTGAAAAACTAGGACATGGCTATCTTTGCCGTTGAATTTATTTGGGGAGGGAAACTGAATTCTGGCCCCGCTGCAGTTTGTAGATACTTTCCCTTGGGTAATCACCAGGGAATTAATGTGATTTAGTAGCCACAACAATAAATAGAGCCTTGACAAGGTGATTATCCCATAAGACTAAAATCATGATCTAGCATAAATCAATACCGGCCCTAAGTATGTCTCTGGAAGGGGTATATAGTTCTACATTCACTGCTAGATGTTGAACTAATTTTGGAATTAGAAGCTGTATGAAATGCAAAAGCTATTTTTCTAAGTGAAAAATTACAGAATATGTATGATGAGCACTCAGAATATATATTGCTCATAAAATGAGTAGAAGGCAAGTAGTCAGACTTTTAAAGATAGTTCAAGTGCGAATCTCTGCTTTTAAGAGCAGGCTTCTGTCCGCTCACAGCCCACCCAGCTCAGCCCAGGCCTCCAGATTTTCTGGTCTTTGGCCCATTGTGGGCCATGTGAGAGACTAAATTCTCCTTCTGGGAGGAACTGGCCCTCTCAGCCTTTTCTGCTAAAGCCGGTCAACGGATTCACCCACTTGACAGAGCTCGGCCAGGTACAAATGCCCCTTAAACTCTCTATGGCTGGAGTGGGAACCAAACAGAAAGGGAGGGTATCAATTAGGAGCAATTTGACTTTGCTCATCTTGAGATATTTCCCCACGGACGTAGGTACTTCTAGAATTTAAAGGTTAATATTAGCAAAGCACAGCCCTCCATTTGAGCTGGCTCTTCTGGAAGTTTGGGTGTTCCCTGCATTTCAACCAGTTCCTTCCTCCAGGGAATGGAAGGTGGTGTGAACTTACCTGGATGGGAGCTCCTCAGCCCTCACTGTCAGCTCTGCACCTGCATTCTGGCTCTGCAGAGCTGAAAAGCCCTGGCGTGGTACCTCCCTCCACCCCCAGCAGCTCTGGCTTAGTGAAGAGGGCCCTTAAAAAAAACTATTTAAAGCCTTAACGCATGAAGTGCCTTCTCTCGGAGCTGAGTTGCCCACTGCCAGATAAGTGCTGCCTTAACCACATTTCTGTGAAGTAGCTGATTATGCTAATCCTTTAGGGATATTCCAGTAAATATCTGTGGCTTCTTCCTATAGGAGAATGATCAAGACTTGATGCAGGTATCACCCACCCAACAGGCCTCCTAACTTATATGTCCTCAGTTGGCCACCTATTATATTTTTACTTTTTCATATTGTACACTTCTTTTCCTTTTTACTCTCCTCCTCTCTAGTGTACTCAAGGATTAAATAATTCACTGATGAAGAATCCTTTCGAAGCATCAGCTCCTATCTTAACAACTGCTTCTGCTCCCTATCTTTTTATTAAAAAAAAAAAAAGAACAAAGACAAGTGTTAATCTTCTGATAATCGACTCTATCTTTTACTGGCATTTCTCTTGTTATTATTTAATACACCGCCCATTAATTTCACATAGTATCTGTTTTCAGCACACATCTCTAACCAGAGACAAGTTGTCTAAGCAGAGGACCTAGAGAGGGCTATTTTGAAAGAAACAAAACTCTAACACAGTCCTGACGGCAGCCTGAGCAGGCTGTTCAAAAACGAAACTGGCATTATTTATTTAGACGAGGAGACAAATGGGCTTGTAGTTTCATTTACCACACGGGGATCTTAGACATAGTCGGTCGGAAAAGCAACACAGAACTTCCTAGTCTGATGGGCATCTCAGTAGGGATTTTATTTGCGTCTTCCTGTGAGTACAGGAGAGCTCAGCTATTGATGACTTTAATTCTACAGGCACTGGTGGTTTGTATTTAGCCTGAGAAATAACATTAAGCCAGCTTATCTGATGGGCCCCGTAGGGTTAGCCGTGCCGTGGACGGACCAGGGTGCAATGTGATTACAGGCTCATTCTGCAGCTCTCCCCCTTCACGCCCCTTCCCATCTCCTTTTCCCAAATGCCCGGAATTCAGCAGATGCATGCTGCTCCTTCGTTATTTAGGCTAAAGCTTGCGCTCCCGATTCAGTCAGCACCGTCGTCGAGGCTGTGAAAATCTGTATTAACACATGGGTTAAACAGAAAAATATTTATTTAAGGCTTTTGTTTACTCTTCCTCCCGCGCTGACGCTGGGAAACACTCAGGGGCAGGAGGGGCCCCAGCCTGGCTGTGTCTGGCTCCTTCCTGGGTTAATCGCATTTCACAGTCCCCATACGCTGGCAGATGCAGCACCTGACCGCCCCTTTGTCCCTCTCTGGATAAAAGTGTGAGGCTCCATAATTTCCCTCAGGCACAAAAACAGTTTGCTTTCCTGCCGGAGGTGAAAGTGCCTCCCAGAGAAGGCACAGCTGGGCTTTATCCCCCCTTCAGGGACAGGCCGGGCTCTTTCACTTTGCATGACAATAACGCTGGGATTGGAGCTGCTCAGTTGGCTCTTCACGTGGTTGGGGCAGGGATGGGGCTAAAAAAACAAAACAAGAAAAGAAAAGAAAAAGCCTTGGGGGCCTGGTTCCCAGTGCAGGAATTATGTTGGGTGTCCAGACAGAGCGAAAGCCATCCCAGCCAATGAAACGTGCTTGTAGGGGCGAAAGTGTTGGCACAGCTGTGAGAGCAGCAGGACCTGCCTGGAGGGTAGGAGGTGGAAGGGACAGGTCTGTGACGGGAGCTCGCAGGGGCTCACTGACCTGACCGGGGACACTGCTCACCCCAGACAGCTCGGTGATTTATCTGGGAGGCATTCACTCCCTTTCTCCTTCCCCCCGCTGTTTCAAACGCTCAGGAGCTGGCTGCCCTTGCCCTCTGTGGGCCGGCCTGCTGCGAAGTCAGTGGCCGATCTCTGTGGGACTGAAGTCAGCGGATCCATTAGGTTGACTAATGGTGATGGAAGGATCGGCGGCCATTTGGGTTAGAGTAACATTTATATTTGGATGCCCTATGATTACCGGCAGGCTCCCGGGTTGCTTGGGAAATGTTCTGGGAGCTGGGGCTGCACAGCGCCTGCCCCAAAGGGTACAGAGGTGAGAGGCAAAGCATGACAGGGAATGTGGCCGCGTGGCAGCCCCTCGGTGGAGACTGTGCCGAGTGGCAGCCGCTCATAGGCACCTGGCAGTGGAAGGGTGCGTCCTAAGGTGTTCCACTGATGTCTACCAGGGCAGCTGGTGCCCGGTGGAAGGCAGATGGCGTCCGATCCCCCAAGTGTTGCTGTCTAGCAAGATGCCATGTCCACTGATTAAAAATAATTAAGCATTCCTTCCTCCAGTGAAGGAGAATGGCCTGTGAGTGGAGGCTGACAATGCGTGTGCGGCAGTGAGCACCCAGGGTAGCAGGTGCGTCTGGCTCAGGGAAGGTGGGGTTCCGGAGTGGGCGGCTGGGTTAGCAGTGACAGCAGAGAGCTTTAGTGAGGATGCATATTCATGAGGGATCCATGAATGGGATGGAGTTGGACGACTTTCTACTGCTCTGCCTGGTTGAT
Source organism: Galagoides demidoff (assembly GCA_963574575.1). Lineage (NCBI taxonomy): Eukaryota > Metazoa > Chordata > Mammalia > Primates > Galagidae > Galagoides > Galagoides demidoff. Next base: position 6,416 of record CAUYQV010109364.1, read on the forward strand.
GGAGAACACGCTCCAATTTCTAAATGGCAATAACAAATTTGATCTTCGTGACCTGATCAATACCCCCTGATCTCCTGTCTCTGTGCTGGGTGCTGTGGACAGAATATGGGAATAGATGATCCTGTCCGTACCCACGTTGTACTGAATTTAGTTGCATTTTACTCACCTTGTTTCCTCATAGATGTGCTTTTTCTTCTGCAGTGAGAGTCCTGGAAAGAGTTTGATGAAAGGGTTGAACATACTGAAATTTCTCAGTGCTTTTGTCATGAGTGACCCAGTTCTATCATCACGTGTGAGACTGTTTTCCAAATCTTCCCAGGCTCATAAGTATCGTGCTGCCTTCCCCACACTCTTTCTCCCCCACCTACCCCATCTCTTGTCACAGACAAGTTCCTAAATGTTGTCAGGAATTTGACGGAAAGGCAGGTCAGTTTACTGTGCACCTGTCAGTTACTTCAAATGTACACACGATTAACCCGTTTTCCTAAGTTTCTAAGGCAAGTGGAAGATTTCCACTGGGGCTGAATAATTTGATTTGGGGTCAATGGAAATGTTCTCATTTCCTGTTCATTCTGAAAGAAAGTTTCCCCTTCCTCTTCCTCACTTGGGTTTTGAATCATTAATATTCGTTTGCTAAGTGTCCATGGTATGAGTGCTCTGATCCACTCCATTGTGAGACAAGAATAAGACGACGTGTATGGGAAAAAAAGAGTGAATTCTTGAAAATTCAATATTATTCATTGAGGTGGGGGCTGAGCTTAGGACTGAAGGAATGGTCATAATACATAATACATAATACATAATTACTCAACGGGGGTCCGCACCAGGGAGACAGTGAGGTATACGTTGGCTATTAAAATTTGGGGTTGCACACATATTTAGGGTGAAAAATAGGAGAGTTTCCCAAGAATGGGAGAAAGATTTCAGCAAAAGCATGCAGAAAGGAATGAGTCAAGCAGAAGTTTGACTTGGCTGATGGAGAGAGCCAACATGTTTTAAATGATAATTGGCCCGTGAATACTTCCCTAAATGTTCCCCATATAAGGACAACTGTTTACCTGGTGAGGGATTCTTTACAGTGAACGAGAGGCATAGGAATGTTATAATCTGAGAAGTGCCCTGTGCAAGACTTTATTTTGGCTCTTTGAGTTTTGAACTCATCTTGCCTGGCTAGATTCTCACCACCACAAAGGCTAGAAAACAAACTTAACATTTCCCCCGAATCCTTTCTAGCTAAGGTTTTACACATGATCTAATTTCTGCTGAGAATAGATGCTGTCTTGTGGAGTTTGGGCTGCACATAATATCACAGACTGAGTGGTTTAAACATTTATTTCTCATTCTCACTATTTATTTCTCACTGTCCGAAGGGTGGATGAGTCAGGCCAGTGTGTCAGTGGGGCGTCCCTGGTTTGCAAACAGCCTTCTTCTTCCTGTGTCCTCACGTGGCAGAAGGAGGACTAGTCAGCGCTCTGGTCTCTTCTTGTGATTCCATTCTCAAGGGCTCCACTGCCATTACCTAATTACCTCCGAATGACCCTGCCTCCAAATATCATCACATTGGGATTAAGGTCTCAGCATGTGAATGAGAGGGGGACAGAAACATTCAGTTCACTGTAGATGCTCTCTTTGCAACTAGAAGTGGAGGTGAGCGCTTAGGAGGCAGTAGGTGCTGGAGGTGAGGCCCAGTCACCAGGTAAGCCAGTGGCAGAGGCATCTGGGCCTTTAGTGAAGCCAAGGGAGAAGTTTTACCAAGTGGTGCAGGTGCCCAGCAGGAGGCATGGCAGCAGTGGTGTTTCTGTATACAGTCCCCAGTGACTAGGTATTTTTTCAGGCTAATCTGTTCTGGGTAGTATATCATCCAAGCCTGGTTTTCTTGGTTCTAGCTGAGAATATTCAAGCTATCTTCTAACTTTCATTAAAACTTTTTATTAAGCTTTTATTAGGTTGATCTGTTGCCCACAACCAGAAACCCTGTGACAGCTCCCTTGTGAGTGTTCTTTCAACATAGTTCCAGCTAAATGAGGAATCTTAAGGTACACACAGGTCAATTCACCTTGGACACAACTGATTGGATCAGAGGAGAATACCTGATTCAAAGAAGCACATGGATTGGTTGACTGGTAGGACCCAAAATGACAAACTAGACCAACCAGATCCTCTTAAGAGTTTGGATTATAAATATGAAAAAAGTCAGTTGACAGACAGGAAAGGAAAATATGAATGATTAAAAAAAAAAAAAAAGGCAGGGAGCCCAATAAGGTGATAGTAGCCACGTGCCACAAGAAACTGTAATTCATACAGAAGAGAGTGCTGTTTGGTTAGTAGAAGTAGGATTAGTAAAAGAATGTTAATAGTTTTAAGGGCATATTGAGCACAGTGCCTGCTGTATTGATTTTTCTTTATAGATTTCTCTCTACTGCCTGTACAGCCTCTGCTTCAGGAAGCAGAGCTGGCCCATTTTTCTGTGCAGGGACAGCCACAACATTGGACCAAGCAGCTCATCTGCAGGCTCATGGGACTCCCAATATGAAAATCTCAGCCCAAGGACCAACAGTAAAACAGTAATATTAGCCAAACCAATAAGACCAATATATTTGTGGTTGTGTGGCAAGTTAGTACTGAGAAGAGAATGGAGCAGACACCAGGAAAAGCAGAGATCTGTGAAAAGGGGAGGGCTGAAGAGCAAAGCCTATTCCTAAGGCAGCTGCAGGTTTGAATGGCCTTCCCATCCATCTCTAGGATGGACAGACCCCTCTGTCCCACTTTGCCAAAGACAGTAGGAGGGAGCATGTTCTTCTGGCCCAAGGAGGCTCCCGAGTGTATGACCACATTCAGAGTAAGACCTGGGGAGACCACATGATGTCTAGAGTGACTCTGGGTCCTGAGTAAGCACCGAGTACCCATTGCCTGCATAGTAGGGCCAGCTCTTTTATACTTTCTCTTCTGATAATGCCTACTTGTCCTCTCTATGGTACTATTGTCTACCCAACTACTTGCTTATTGAGCTTCTGCTCCCCCTTTATCCACAGCACATAACTGGAGAGTTCATTTCTTACATTCTAATGAACCCGGGTAACACAGCATATGTAACTTGAAACAGAAAAACAAAGACCATCGTTCTTCCATCTTGCTGTCTTAGAAATTTTGGGCATAGAAAGAACAAGACCACAGGTCTTTGACATAGATTTAGAACAATCTGAAATGACTTGATTTTTGTTATTTAGTATTTAAATACTGGTGAAATACCCTTGCAAAGAATTATGCCCAGAGGATATGTGGGCCGCTATTTAAGTCACCTTTTAAATGTAGTGTTTGATTACCACGCCTACTGAATGAGAGTTTACAGCTAGCATTAGCATCAATAGAAGCCACACCAGCAGCTCTCTAGATGAGAGCAGTGATACACCCTTAAATTAAACTATTTTGGCCTCTTTCAAAGTCAAACCATTTTCAGTAAGTGCTTTCTGAAGCCTCATTGCTATTACGACTACCACTAATTTATACATATAATGCACTCTGCCTTACTGTACTCTGAAAATTATATTTCAAAATCCTTGTACCCACCTGGAGAGAAGCATGACAGCGACTGCATAGCACTCAGCCATGTCGGAGGCCTCACAATGCACACAGAAAGTGGTTGTAAATACGCCACTTACCCCAGAGAGGTAGAACTTTCCTTCAAAAGGGTGTTCGACTTTGACAGGTGGGTCTAGCTATCCAGGGTCCCTTTAGAGGATTGCATTTCTTTCTCTACACCTATCAGTTACGCTGACCTAGCCGGGTGCACAAAGACACCCATCAGTGATTTTCAACTTCAGCTGGCATTAGAATCTCCTGGGGAACCTTAAAAATATTTATGTGTAGGTCTCACTCCAGACCACTGAAACTATCTGTGTGGGTGAGGCCAGGCTTCAGTATTTTAAAACTTCACAGACAACTCCAATGGACAACTAAAGGTGAGAACAATAACTTGCAACATTGATTTTCAAATTTTGGCTTCTATCACAATCACCTGGGGATAATCCTACCCAGACCTACTGAATTAGGGGATTCTGATACACAATAAAGTTTGAAAACCATTAATTTTAGGAAACCAGGCGATGAACCAAACATCCTACAGCCACCTAATTTTTACGATAAGAATAGAAGGAAATTTCTTTTTTTTTTTTTTTTTTTTTTTTTTGGGAAGGACCCACAAGGTAAACCCCAGGGTAAAGTGCCAGGACATAACAACACATAACAACCGCCAAC
>CAUYQV010109367.1:0-13337 GCA_963574575.1 Galagoides demidoff
TATAAATGTTTTAACACAATAACTAAGAAAAAGACATGAAGGCTATGTTAACCAGTTGGATGAAAGTACTTCAAATTGTATACAGAAACAGTACACTGTACCCCATGATAGTATTAATGTACACTGCTATGATTTAATAAAAAAAAATTTAAAACACTTAAAAATAAATAAATTGGCTCGGCGCCTGTGGCTCAATCGGCTAAGGCGCCAGCCATGTACACCTAAGGTGGCGAGTTCAAATCCCCAGCCCTGGCCCGCCAAACAACAATGATGGCTGCAACCAAAAAATAGCCGGGCGTTGTGGTGGGCGCCTGTGGTCCCAGCTACTTGGGAGGCGGAGGCAGGAGACTCGCTTGAGCCCAGGAGTTGGAAGTTGCTATGAGCTGTGATGCCATGGCACTCTACCCAGGTGGATAGCTTGAGGCTCCATCTCATAAAAAAAAAAAAAAAAAAAAAGTCTTCCTGACTCGTATCTGTCTAAATCCTCACCCTTACTGGCAACTTTTGTTATCTTTTGTTGTTCACCAGAGAAATCTTTATAAAACCTGTCAGAACAAGCCAGTCCCTGTTTATAGCCCTCCGATGGCTTTCTGTTACACTTTGAAGTAAATTTCAAATGCTTAGCATGCTGTAGAAGACTTTATGTAACTTGGCCCTATCTACACCTCCTGCCCCCCTTTATTCCCCTTGCTATCTTCCAGGCACTCTGGATACTCTGACAATCTTTGGACAGGCAGGTCCACTCTCACCTTGTGATCTTTTACGCTCATCAGTATTTTCACAGTTTATTTCCTTACCTTCTTTAAAGTCTCCTTAAATGTTATTCCCTCAAAGCAGCCTTCCCTGACCACCTGTCACTCTCTGTGAGCTGTATCACTCTCAATTCCTTTACATTTTCTTTTAATTTTAATTGAAAAATGAAAATTGTATATATTTCTGTCCACCTCTGAAGGTTACCTCTATGTGACAATGGCAATGGTGGGTGGTCTGGTGTTAAGAAATTCAGGTAGGGTAGCACCTGTGGCTCAGTGAGTAGGGCGCCAGCCCCATATACCAAGGGTGGTGGGTTCAAACCTGGCCCCAGCTGAACTGCAACAAAAAAACAGCTGTGTGTTGTGGCAGGAGCCTGTAGTCCCGGCTACTTGGGAGGCTGAGGCAGGAGAATCACCAAAGCCCAGGAGCTGGAGGTCGCTGTGAGCTGCCACAGCATCCTACTGTGGGAGAAAGTGAGACTCTGTCCCTAAAAAAACAAAATTAGCTGGGTGTTGTAGTGGGTGCCTGTAGTCCCAGCTACTGGGGAGGCAGAGGCAAGAGAATCACTTGAGCCCAGGAGTTGGAGGTTGCTGTGAGCTGGGACGCCATGGCACTCCACCCAGGACATAGCTTGAGGCTCTGTCCCCACCGACCCCCCCCCAAAAAAAAAAGAAAAAAAGAAATTCAGGCAATAAAAATAGACACGGCCTGGGATGGAAGGGAGGGGGCTGCTTAGAATCAACCACTATCATCACTGTACATCAGAAAATGTGAACACATAGTACTACTTTGTAAAAGGCACTGTTCTAGCACTTTCACCCATTACCTGGACAGCAACATTGTAAAATGTCATTGTACCTATTTCACAAAAGGGGTCACAGAGGCAGAGAACATTAAATGTACTTGGGTCAAGGTCAGTCGCTATGATGTGAACCCAACACGTGCTCTTAACCCCAATGCTCCGCTGTAACAGCAGCCCCATAAGTAGGAGCAAACCCTTTCGGCCTTTCTGACTACGCATGCGCTCTCGTAGGCCTCCACCTCCGCTGAGCGCAGGGCGGCACCCACCGGGGTATGCATTTTCTACACCTGTTCAGGTTAACTCCTCTACTGAGGCTCCCAGTTTTAAAATTTAGTTCTAACTAAATTTAGTTCCAGACTAGTCTGCGTCTCCCCAGGCTTTCAGGATGAAGCCTGACATTAGAAGTACTTCAGGGTCTGACCTGGCCCACTGAAGGAGCTAAGGAATTTTTGCTCCAAAATATGACTTCTTGGGATGAAGAATATTTTGAATTAAAGGCCATTCATGATCAGGAAGCCTTGAAGGAGAACGTTCCTTTATCTACATAAAATCTGAATAACCTGAGAATCAAAAGGGGCTACTGACTTCCTTACTACTTGCTAACAGACCTAGCCCCAGGGACATTTGAAGCTGTCACCTGTCTCTCAGGTTAATCTACAAATCAATCTGTTTCCACGAATCTACACACCTCACAACCACTTGCTGCACCCATACTTTCCACATTCTCCCACTCCCTTCCAAAAGGCATCTATAAAGGTCTCTGACCACCACAGAGACTTTGGGTAGTCATTTTCGTGGTCCCGCCCCCCTCCATGGTATTTGGAAATAAACCTTTCATTAATCTGCGCAATTGTGAGCTGATCTTTCAGCTAATCAACCAAGGGAAAAGGGCAGGTTTCGCTGTGATCCCTGCACCACTCTGCTGCCTCATCTGCTGGGCAGACCTTGAATCCAAGCGAGTCTGGACCTTTCTTCCGGGGTCAATCGCCGCCTCTTCTTAACTGTCCTCTCTCCATAGAGTGCCACGGCCCTCAAGGTCCAACCGGTCCTGCGCCCTCTCCTAAGTGATCTAGCAGTCTCCCTCTACAGAGCGGGAGCTCTTCCAAGGCACACGCCAGGTCTGATTCATTCATATGTTCTCGGCACTCACTCAGTCCAGGACAGTGAAATTCTTCCCTACCGCCCCACCCTACGGTATCCCGCCAACATCAGTGAAGAGACAGAACTCTAATCCAAATTTCCCAGAGCCACCCGCCGTCCTTCCTTCCCTCCTTCCCGCCTCTTCACTGCAGAACCACTACCCCACACACACACCACGAACCCTGAACACGCACACACACATTAAGTCAGAGCCGTGGCGCCCTTCCACCTCCGCTCCGTAATCCGCATGCGTACTGACGTCACCACTCCATCAACGCCTGCTCAGTCGAGCGTCCTGCTGTTCTCGCGCGTCTAGCGTGCAGCGCATGCGCAGGACCAGCAGCCGTTGGGTTCTGCTCTCCGCTTGGACCTGCCTTATCTCCTCCTCTCTTCCTCCTTCAAGCCGGACTTCCTTAGGGGCCGCATCTAGGACTCCAAGCCTGGTTCCGGAGTGACGGGTGCCCGCTTTCTCTCTCCCACGCTTTTGGCTCTTAGCCGCCATTTAGAGGCGGGTAGCTTATGGTAGAACCTCCTCGCCCCCACCCCACTCCCGTCACGGGAGCACGCGAGCTGCGCCCCAGGAACCAATCAGCAGCCGCCTTAGGTAAGGGATCTGCGAGCCTTTCGAGGGGCGGGCCGCGTCGGTAACCCCGCCCCCGACTGTTAAACTGCTGCTCTGACGCCCCGCGGGTGTGCGGAACTGAGTTGGGAGCCGCAGACTGCTCGTTAAACACCGGCTTGGCGGAAGTTGGAACGGGGGCATAAGTTATGTGTAAATAGAAACCTCGGTTCTGGAAGACCCTAGGAGAGCTTGCCAACTGTCCGTTAAGTGCTGAGGAAGTCCTGCAATATCGTGTGAAGAGAAACTTAATCTCTGGAAATACCTTCAAGAGGGCCCGCAAACAGATTTCTTAAGTTTTAGGGCGGCCCCCCAGATGTGTAAATAGAAGCTTGACTTGTGGGGTTCCCCGTGGGAGGCCCAGTAACCAAATGCCTAATTAGGGAGGGAGGCCCCCACAGAGAAGTCACAGGAAAATGAAGGAATTGACTACTAAATCTTGGAGTGGGGGTACCTCATGAAGGCGGACGTAAATACAAGGGCATCGGGAGAGTCTCCCCCCAAAATTTACAAATAGGCTCTGGGCGATCCCCAAAGGAAGTGTGAAGAGATACTTCCTACTGAGGAAGCCCCCCAAAGAATGGGTAAATTAGGTTCTTAATCCTGGGAGGTCACCCTTCCTATAAAGTGACACTTTAGTGGTATTGGAGGAATCTCCACAGGAGCCTGGGAATAGCACCGCAGGTCCCCAAATTGCATGTGAGTGAGATCTTAAGTTCTGGGAGCTCCCTACAGGCTGCTAAGTAGACTCAAGTATTGTGGAAGTTTCCAGAACAAGGTGCAAGTGGACATTGGTTTACTTGAGAAGGTGATCCAAGTGACTTTTTTTTTTTGCACTAGAAGGGGATCCTTATAGGTGTTTAAACAGAATCCCTGCTGAGGCATGAAAACAGACGCTTAACCACCGGGGGTTTTCAGAATATGTGTTATCAGGCAACACTTAATTGCAAGGGAGGGAGGCAGCCCAAGTTCTGGGAGAATCTCCATCATTTAAGGGCTGAACGGATAATTTTCCATGATCATCTGTAAACAGACCCCTGTCTTCCTGTCTGGGAAGGCAACCTTCAGTTCCGTTTGTGGCTGAGGGATAGGTCCTGTAGAGCAGTGAGAGGACGTAGGCAGGCATCTGCCTGGTAAGCAGAGCTGCTCCTGCATCCTGTAAACAGATGCTTCAGTTCTGGAGAGTCTCACAGGCACCTGTTGATGTCATTATGTACTTAGGTGGGGGTGGGCAGGACTCATAGGCTGCTCTAACAGGCACTTAAGAGCTAAGTGAGAGTCAGCAAACTTTCTTTAAAGGGTCAAAGAGTAATTTTAGGCTCTGCAGACTGTTCTGTCTGACTCAGCTACTCAGGTCTGCCATTGCCATAGACCAGTGAGAGACAGATTCTGTCACCCTGAGTAGAGTGCTGTGGTGCTATCAGTAGCTCACAGCAGCCTCAGAGTACTGGACTCAAGCAGTCCTCCTCCTTCAGCTTCCCATGTAGATAGAACTACAGGTGCCTGCCACAACACCTTATTAGTTTTTCTGTTTTTAGTAGAGATGTGGGGTGGGGGAGGGGTGGCCCACTCTTGACTCAGGCTGGTCTTGAACTCCTGAGCTGAGGCGATCCATCATTCATCTCAGCTTCCCAGGGTGCTAGGATTACAGGCATGAGCCACAGTGCCTGGCCAAACCAGTGTTTTTCAACCTTTTTATCTTGTGACACACTTGAACCTATAGTTAAACTTCCTCAGCACACTTTAATTATGTGGATCCAAAAAAAAGAGTAAAAAAAAAAAAAGGATATACTTACTATGCTTTGAACTTCTTCAAAAATATTTAATCTTGAAAATTTTTCACAGCACACCTAAGATCCTAACTGCACACCAGTTGAAAATCACTGCCACAGACAGTTTGTAAATTGATGGATGTGGCTGTGTTCCAATAAAACTTTGTATTTACAAAAGCAGACTGCAGACCGGTTTGTGAACCTGACCTCTGAACTAGAACAGATGGCCCTACAGAATTCTGCAGTCAGTTAAATGCTCAAAGACCACTCAAGAATGATGTGTGAATACCTGGGGAAACTCTCTAGGGACCTGTAAACAAAAACTAGTGTTGAGTGAGTTGCTTAGGTAGCCATATATTATATAACAAACATCTCAAATAGATTAAACATTGGTGAGACCTTGAAATGAAGTGAAATTCAGAGTGTGAAGGATGGCAGACCTCAGGAATGACAGACAGACAATGAAGAGTAAGATGGCAAGCGAAAGTAGGCCCTTAATGCTGGAACACAAACACACACACACACACACACACATACATGCAATAACTGGTAATCAAAAGAGTAGGTGTTGGACTGAGAATCATGTTACTTATTTGTAAGGAAATGGCCTTGCTGCATTTTTGGAAGGAGATTATCCTCTTTTTATGTTAACCTGCACCTTTGAGTTGTATTTATGTTGGAGCATTTCAATAGTTGGGAATAGTTTTGGCTACAAGTAAGAAGTAGAAGTACATTTGTTCCTCACTGCCTCCAGAGATAGGCATTCAAGGTTAATGTGGATCTCCCCTCCAAACCTTGTGTCTTGTTTTCTATGCCTTCCATTAAGTTGCCTTATAGCCCAAGATGACTGCCTGAGCTCCAGCTTCCACACCCACATTCCTTCCAACTTGGAGGAGGAAGGGGCAAAAGGCATGTGCCAGCATCTATGAAGGGAAGTTTCTGAAAGTGCCGAATCACACTTGTAGTGTCATGCTACTGGGTAGAAAGTACAGTCTTGTGACCACACCTCACTGCAAACAAGGCTGAGAAGGTATGTTTTGGATAGCCAGTACCTAGCTCAGAACTCAGGATTTTACTTCTTTGGTAGAGGTCAAGAATGGATATTGAAAGCCAGCTGGCAGTTGTTGCTCCAAAACTCTCTTTTGAAAGGAAAGGCCTTCATCTAATCAAGGGTAAGCCAGATAGAGTGGGAAGAGACTCTTCATCCTGAAATTCCCTCATTCCCTCCATAGGCAACCATGTCTGAGTCTGGGCACAGTCAGCCTGGACTGTATGGGATAGAGCGGCGGCGTCGGTGGAAGGAGCCTGGTCCTGGTGGCCCCCAGAATCTCTCTGGGCCTGGTGGTCGGGAGAGGGACTATATTGCACCATGGGAAAGAGAGAGACGGGTGAGTATCTGGACCCGAGAGCAGCATTCACATATCTATCTGTTATACAGATGTTTATTGATCACCTGCCATGCACCAAGCACTAATCCAGCTGCTGGAAATGTATCTATAAATAAAACTGCCCTCACAAAGTAAGAAGGGGTGGATAATGATAAAGGGGACAATTTTAGATAACATGGTCAGAGAAGACTGCTCTGAAAAAGTGACTTTTGGGCAGAGACCTGAAGGAGATAAGGGAACAAGTTATGCTAAATTGTGAGTTGAAGAGCATTCTATACAGAGAGAACAGTAAGTGCAAAAGCCCTGAGATGGGCTGTATCAGCAGTATTCAAGGAGTAGTAGCCAGGAGGGTAGTATGGCTGCAGTGGATGAGGAAGGAGGGAGAGTGGTAGGAGAAAAGGTCAGAGAGGCAGGTAACTGGAGCCAGATCATGTAAGATCTGGTAGGAGCTTTGGATTTTACTGTGAGTCAAATTGGCATTGGAGGGTTTGAACTGAGAGGTGCCATAAACTCATGTTAAATAATAACAGTAACTTTTTATTTACTGAGTAGTATATAGTATGGTCCTGAGCCTTTATAGCTACCTCATGAAGTAGAACCAATAATAGATCTGATTTTCATTAATAAGGAAACTGAGCCTCAGAGTTGAACTTGCCCAAAGTCAGAGAATCAAGCAGCTTTGGAGTCAGAGCTCAGATCCAGGTCCAGTTTAGTTTTAAGCAAAGCATTATTTTATCTACTATAGAGAATGTCTTTGTCTAGAAGGCATTCAGGAAGCCTCTGGCCTTGTCTCACTGCTCTGCTCCTGTGCTTAAGTGTGACGTACTGCCAGAACCTGCCCTGAACCTCAGAGAATTTTAATAGGGTAAAAGTAGGTAACAATTGGAACCAGGTTCTGAGCTATAAAACTGGGCAAACATGAAGCATAATTTATTCACAGTGAACTGGGTGCTTTCTTGTTCCTTCTCTTGAGTTACAGCATAATTGAGAACATGTAGTTTCTCTTCCTTCCACACACATCTTTCTGGGCATTGTTACCATCTTTCTACACCTTCAAACTCAATCCCTGAATAAGCAACTCTAAAATTTCATCTTTGTCTCTGACTTTACTCCTAAGCCCTGGTAGCCTCCTGACTCACAGGTGGGCTTCTCACATCTTTCATGTTCCCTGCTGACCTCAGCATCTTCCCACCATTTCTCCTCTCATATCAGTGATACCCCATTGGGCCTCATCCTGTCCACCTCCCTCATCTCTCCTCTCCTTCTACACTAGTTAGGCAGAATGTATAGGCACCAGTGCTATACATTCTGTATCCTGAATATATCTGTTCATCATCTCTCCACCCTCACAGCATCCATCCCAGGTACAAATTGAGCATTTCAAATCTAAAATCTGAATGGATTGTGAAATCCAAAACTGATGCTCAAACAGAATGTATATTGGAGCTTTTCAAATTTTTGGATTTAGGGTGCTTAAGTAGTAGGTATAATGCAAATCTGAAAAAATCAAAAATCCAGAATATTTTTGGTCCCCAGTATCTCAAACAGGGAATACTCAGCCTGTATGAGCTACTTCTGCCTAGCTTACTGTAAACTCACACCCTTTTCTTGAAGAAACTTTTTATCTTTTCAAAGCGCTTTTGTATTAGCTAGTGAAGTGATCAGGATTTACTTAAGTGACCTCAATATATTAGTGAAGAAACAGACCCAGTGAGGGGCTGAGACGCTCAGGTTGCTCAAGGAACCAGAGAAGAAACAGGACTCAAACTCAGGTTCCTCTTAAGCATATTAGGGGTGAGTCAGGCAAGGCATGAAGAGGGCAAGGTATGGCAATCAATCAATCAGCTTGGCTAGAGCAGGAGCAGGGCTGAAGGGGAGAGGTGATCAGGATAGCAGGTGATGTTGGCAGCTGTCAGATAGTGAGCACCTACCCTGGGTCAGGTGCCACGCTGGACAGTTTATGAGTTCTCTCTCTTTTCATCCTTGTAATAGTCCTTTGAGGAAGGAATTCCTGGTCCCTGCTTGCCAAGTGAGAAAACTGAGGCATAAGTGAAAGTGGTTCCTTATTTGCATTCACAAAGCCAACATGAGACAGTACCAGGTTTGAACCCAGATCTTTCAGCTCCAGAGTCCAAGCTCCTTTCCACCTGGGCTCGTTGCCTCAGCCTCCCAAGTAGCTGGGACTACAGGCGCCCACCACAACGCCTGGCTATTTTTGTTGTTGTCGTTGCAGTTATTGTTCTAGCTGGCCAGGTTTGAACCTGCAACCTTTGATGTATGTGGCTGGTGCCCTGCCAACTGAGCTATAGGCGCTGCCTCCCACCTGGGCTTGTTATCTAGCAGAAGCAGCTAAACATATGGCTGAGGATGTGCTTCTGGAGCCATGCTGCCTGGGTTCAAGTCCTGGCTCCATTGCTTATTGGCTGTATGACTTTGGGCAAGCTGCTTAACCTCTCTGAGTCTCAGTTTCTTCATTTGTAAAGTGGGGGTTATAATAGTTCCTATCCCACAGAGTTGTTGGTAGGATCAAGGGAATTAATATATGGAGGCATTTAGAATGGTAGGTGATTGATAAAGGCTATCTAGAATGTCCAGGAGAGCCAAGGAGCCATTCCTGAGTAACTGCCCTCCCTTACCACAGGATGGCAGTGAAGAGACAAGCACATCTGTCATGCAGAAAACCCCCATCATCCTCTCAAAACCTCCGGCAGAGCGGGTAAGCAGGGAAGAACCTACAGAAGGAGGGGAGCAATTACAGAAGGGATTGCCCCCATTGACTGAAATCTTCTTATCCCCATAGTCAAAGCAGCCACCACCTACAACAGCCCCTGCTGCCCCACCTACTCCAGCTCCTTTGGAAAAGCCCATTGTCCTCATGAAGCCACGGGAGGAGGGGAAGGGGGCTGTGGCTGGGACAGGTGCCTCTACCCCTGAGGGCACTGCCCCACCACCCCCTGTAGCCCCTGCACCACCCAAGGGGGAGAAGGAGGGACAGAGACCTACACAGCCTGTGTACCAGATCCAGAATCGGGGCATGGGCACTGCCGCACCAGCAGCCATGGATCGTGAGTTGGGGCTGGGCAGGATCAGGTTGGGAACTAGCATCCCTCTTACACAGAGACCCTCACTGCATCCTCTGTCTTCTGCTTTCCCCTATCTTTAGCTGTTGTGGGCCAGGCCAAACTGCTGCCCCCAGAGCGCATGAAGCACAGCATCAAGTTGGTGGATGACCAGATGAATTGGTGCGACAGTGCCATTGAGGTACTAAGGAGTCCCTCCCTGTCTGAGCTTCCCCAGGTCCCATACCCTCTGTCCCTCCACTCCTACCTCCAGCTTTTGGTAGCCACGACCAGAGTTGACAGTTTTCAGGTAAGTTCAGAAGCAGAAAGTTCTCACCTAACCAGAGGAGAATTTCTACCAGCTGTTTCCTGGACCTTGCTGCAGTACCCTTCCTATTTGATTGAAGCCCATGCTGTCCCAGTGTTAACTGTGCTGAATGTCACTCCCCACATATCTAGCTCACCCTCTATCCCAGCAGCCCCTGCTCAGACCTCACTTTCCTATGTCATTGCTACCTCCAATCTCTCAGTTCTTGGATCTCCTCTTTTGCTGCTTTTTTTCCTTCAAACTTACCACATCACACACCTGCTTACATTCTAGGGGTGTCTGTTGTCCTTCCTCAGCAGCCTTATTAGGACAGTCTGAGGCCCATTTATTACCTGGCCATGTCTGTGGACATCAACTAGGGAGTTTTTAAAAAAACCAGTGTCCAGACCTACCTTTCAGCACCATCAAGAACTTTATGTAGTGATGGAAATGTTCTAAATTTGGCCAGGTGCAGGCAGCGCCTGTGACTCAGTGGGTAGGGCCCCAGCCCAATATACCGAGGGTGGCAGGTTCAAACCTGGTCCCAGTCAAACTGCAACAAAAAAAATAGCCAGGCGTTGTGGTGGGCACCTTTAGTCCCAGATACTCGGGAGGCTGAGGCAAGAGAATTGCCTAAGCCCAGGAGTTGGAGGTTGCTGTGAGCTGTGATGCCATGACACTCTACCGAGGGCGATAAAGTAAGACTCTGTCTCTAAAAAAAAAAAAAAAATTTGGCCAGGTGAGTGGCTCACACCTATAATCTCAGAAATCTGGAAGGCCAAGGTGGGTAGATCACTTGAGCTCAGGAATCTGAGGCCAGCTTGAACAAGAATGTGACCCCAACTCTACTAAAAATAGAAAAACTAACTGGGCATCATGACAGGTGCCTGTAGTTCCAGCTGCTCAGAAGGCTGAGGCAAGAGGATTGCCTGAGCCCAAGAGTTTGAGGTTTTGAGGCAAGAGAGTTGTTTTTTAAGCCCAAGAGTTTGAGGTTGCTATGAGCTGTGACTCCATGGCACTCTACTGAGAGCAACAGAATGAGACTGTTTTCAAAAAAGAAAAAAATTGAGGTTGCTGTGAGCTACAGTGCCACAATACTCTGCCCAGGACCACAGGGTGAGACTGTTTCAAAAAAGAAAATAGGAAAAGAAAAGGTTCTATATTTTCACTATCTCAATATGTGGCTTTTGAGCTCTTGAAATGTGACCAGTTCAGTGTGACTGAAGAAAACAAGTTATAATATTGTTTAATTTTAATTAATTAATTAAATAGCCACAAATTATCAGAGCTCTAGATAGTATTTGTTTATTTTTTGGGAGGCAGAGTCTCACTTTGTCACCCTTCGTAGAGTGCTGTGGCATCATAGCTCACAGCAACCTCAAACTTGTGGGCTCAAGTCATTCTCTTGCCTTAGCCTCCTGAGTAGCTGGGACTAGAGGCGCCCACCATAATATCCGGCTATTTTTAGAGACAAAGTATTGCTCTTGCTCAGGTTGATCTTATGCAGTCCATTGAGTTCAAGCAATCCACCTGCCTCAGCCTCCCGAGTGCTAGAATTACAGGAATGAGGCCATCGCTCCCAGCCATGGATAGTGTGATTTAATGGGTTAAAGCACATTAAATCCTGGTTGGGCCTAGGATTCTCTCTCTCTTTTTTTAAAAATTTATTTATTTTTATTTATTTTTTGAGACATTCCTTTTCACCTTGGGTAGTGCCATGGCAACCTCAAACTCTAGGGCTCGGGCAATCCCTTTGCCTCAGCCTCTGGAGTAGCCAGGAACTACAGGTACATGCCACCCCACCCAACTAGTTTTTCTGTTTTTAGTAGAGATGGGGTCTCACTTTTACTCAGCCTGGTGTCTAACTCCTGAGCTCAGACTATCCACCTGCTTCAGCCTCCCAGAGTGCTTGGATTACAGTTGTGAGCCACTGCACCCAACCCTCTTTTTTTAAAATAAACTTTACAAGTGGTTCTAAGGAGCAGCAGCCATTGTTCTGAATATAGCTGTTTTTCCAGAGAAGAGTCTCTTACACCCCCTGGTGGTGAAAGTCAGCAGGGCTGGTAACCCAAAGATGAAAGTCTCAGAAATTTCAGAAGTATACTAATGTCAAAACCAAAATAAAACACAGGCAAGATAACTTGGATAGACTGATTGCCCCTTTCTATAAACCATCCTTTTCTTGTGCTCCCTCCTTCCCATGTGCTCCTATGTTTTCCCAACCAGACTTAAGTAGGAAGCCTCCTAAGAATCTGCTATAGTAGCCATCTCTTACCAGGTCCTGTCTTCTCTTACCTGTCCTTCTGTTCTGTGCCTCTTCTCTTCCCCACAACCAAGTTTTCCTTTTTTCCACTGTAATCCAGCCACACTGAGTTCCTTTTAGCTTCTTGACTATGCCAGGCTTTTTTCTGCTTCAGTTCTTATAATTTTTCATGCCCACAATGTTCAACATAACCTTACCATGACAGAGAACAGAGGTCTTACGCCCAATTGAGAAGATTGCAATCTTAGAAGTTTTTCTTAATATCTGATTAGGTAGGTGGATAAGCCACAAACATCTCTGGGGTCCCCCATCTCTAACCTCAGCAACTGACAGATCTGTGGGGGTCATGGTTCTGTATCTTCCCACAGTACCTGTTGGATCAGACTGATGTGTTGGTGGTTGGCGTCTTGGGCCTCCAGGGGACAGGCAAGTCCATGGTCATGTCACTGCTGTCAGCCAACACTCCAGAGGAGGACCAGAGGTGAGAGGGGTACCATGTAGGAGTTTTAGAAAGCCAAGAGGGAGGCGGAAACTCACCTGAGGCAGGGACAGAGTGACCCTGAGTGTTACAGATGGTGTTACCAGAGAACTTTGGGAAACTGCTTTTCTTCTATAGGGCTCAGTGTCTTCATGAGAAGAAGATGATTATGGGCTAGACAAAAATCCATGTAGCTCCAAGGCAACCAATCCTATTTCTTCTCCCCCCTCTCCCTTCTGCCTGGCCCCAGCCAGGAAGTGGGATGATATAGTCATTAAAGCTTTAGATTTAGACCCACCTTGGGCTCAGCCCTGCTACTTATCAGAGGCTCTGTTCTTAAACCCCTTAGTCTGTTGGCTTCATTAATTGAACTAAGTTATCTAATTATGGGTGGGAGTAAAGTCATCTGATAGAAAATTTGCCCCTGCCCCAGACATGGACCACAAATGGAAGGCTTAGTGAGCAGGTGATGTCTCAGGTGCTCAATTTAGGGTCTGTCTTTGGAGATATCAAAGGTTAAGAATTAGATGTCTCATGTACTCCCACCTGCTTTTCTCCACAGGGCATATGTTTTCCGGGCACAGAGTGCTGAAATGAAGGAACGAGGGGGCAACCAGACCAGTGGCATTGACTTCTTTATTACTCAAGAGCGGATTGTTTTCCTGGACACACAGGTGCCAGCCCCCCATTTGCCCCACCCTCCCACATGCTGCATTCAGCCACATCCTGGATTTTTTTTTTTTTTTTTTTTTTTTT
>CAUYQV010109368.1:0-51831 GCA_963574575.1 Galagoides demidoff
AAACCTCTGCTCTCATGTAGGCTTTAAGTCAGGGGTTTTTGCTGGAACCTTTTATAAGGAATTTTCAGGCTAGACTTCTCAAAAGCCTTTCACGAGCCCAGGTTTCATCTGTGCTGTTAGATAACTGTATGCATCGGGTAAATTCCTCTTCTCTTGAGGTCCCCAAGCACATTTCCATTCCTGGACCTGTCAGCAAGCAACCTTTGTTATTTACCACAGGAAAGGTTACTGATGGGTATCTGGCCAGTTTTCCAAAGGGCTTTTTTATTGGCCTTATAAAGTCACCCTTAATTCCCTAACGCAGTAAATGCTATTCCAGCTGAAGCCTTGGTCATGTTAGGCTCACAACCAACCTGGCCGCATGAGATTCTGCCTCAGTTTCTTACAAATATGCCTGCACAAAGTCTTTTCATTGCTCTGTCTCAAATGGCTTTTTTGGCCAGAGGCATATAGGCGTTTCACCTATAAGACCTAAGCAGCAGACCCAGCTAATCCACACCTGGATGCCCAGCCCGTGGGATCTGGGTGATAAGTGTGTATTGTTTTAAGCTGCGTAGTTTCTGGGAATTTGTTACACAGTAATAGAGAAGTAATACAAAATTCATTTGGAAGTACCTTTGCAAAATTTATCTAATTATAAATTTTTTTATATTTATTTTTATTAAATCATAGCTGTATACATTAATGCAATCATGGGTACAATGTGCTGGTTTTACATACAATTTGAAATGCTTTCATCAAACTGGTTAACATAGCCTTCACAGCATTTTCTTAGTTATTGTGCTAAGACATTTATATTCTACACCTAGTAAATTTCACGTGTACCCTTCTGAGATGCACTGTAGGTGTGGTCCCACCAATTACCCTCCCTCCACCCATCCTCCCCTCCTTCTCCCGTTTCCCCTTCTTCTTGGGCTATAATTGGGTTATAGCTTTCATGAGAAAGCTATGAATTGGTTTCATAGTAAGACTGAGTACATTGGATAGTTTTTCTTCCATTCTTGAGATACTTTGCTAAGAAGAATATGTTCCAGCTCCATCCATGTAAACATGTAAGAGGTAAAGTCTCTATCTTTCTTTAAGGCTGCATAATCCATGGTGTACATATACACAATTTATTGATCCATTCATGGGTCAATGGGTACTTGGTCTTCTTCCATGACTTAGCAATAAACATACTGGTACATGTATCTTTGTTAAAATGTGATTTTTGGTCTTTTGGATATATGCCTAGTACAGGAACTGTAGGATCGAATGGCAGGTCTATTTTTAGATCTCTAAGTGTTTTCCAAACATCTTTCCAAAAGGAACGTATTAGTTTGCATTTCCACCAACAATGTAGAAATGTTAATTAATGAAGTGTTCATTAATCATAAAATTTTAATGCTGAGAAAGACTTTTTAATCCAACCTCTTTGTTTTACAGATAAGTGATGGAAATCAGAAATGGGAACAGTCCTAGAGCAAGTTAGTGACAAAGCCAGGAGGAAGTTCCTGTACACTCTGCCTCTCATGTCAAGCTATTTCCCTTCAGGTAACCACTGGTATCAGCTTTATGCAGACATTTCCAGAGACCATACAGAGTGAGAGAGAGTTGTGTTTTTTTTTTTTTAATATGAATGGGACCATATTTACATGTTGTTTTTGTAACTCCTTTTCATTTAATGATATATCCAAGGAAGATTTTTATAAACACAATACACCTCTATTTCATTCTTTCTGACTGCTGCATGGCACTTATTGTACTCTGGTTTATTTCACCAATTCCCTATTGATTTAACTTGTTTCCAATTTTTGCCATTACATTACTTTGATGAAGATCCTTATGTATGTTTCCTTATGCCCTGACATGATTATATTTCTAAGATAGATAAATAGAAGTTAGATTTCTGGGCTGAAGAGTTTCCACATTTAATTGATATGAATATATGAAAATGTAAAGCATAAAAGAAAACAAATATATATGAATTTAAAATATGTATAAATATATACACATATTCTTTTTTTATTATTAGGGATTCATTGAGGGTACAAGAAACCAGATTACACTGATTACACATATATTCATATTGCTGAATTTGCTAAAAAGACTGAACAATTTCTATCTACCCCCGTCCTTTACAAGAACAACCATTTTTCTCATGGCTTCACCCAGACTGATTATTATTCATCTTTTTCACGTTTCCCAATCCTCAGGTACAAAAGAGTATCTCCATTGTGTTGTACTTTGGCTATTCCTGTTTCTTAATAAGATTGAATACCTCTTTTTTACATTTATTGGCCACTTTTATTTCACAGTTTCTCAATTGCATATTCCTACTCTTTGTTCACTATTACACTGGGTTGTTGGTCTTTTGCCATCGATTTGCAAGAATTCGTAGTAAATGTATCCTAAACTATTAACCCTCCCTTGTCTTTTAATTTGATTCCTGATGTTTTTTGCTACGCAAAAATGTTGTAAACCCATTGTAGTCAAATTTGTCAATAGTTTCAATTATGGATTTTGCTGTTCTGTTTGTTTTATGTTGTTGCATTTTAGCTACTGTTGTGTGGTCTTGCTCAGAGAAGTCTTCTTTGTCTGAGTGTTATAAAAATAGTTCCATGTTTTTTCCTGGCAACTGTATGTTTTCTGTATTTTTGCTTATGTGTATTTTTCACTCCACATGGAATTTGTTTTTATCACTGAAGTGGGGTAAGAATTAACCTTTCTCCGGGAGAGCCCATTGTGTTGGATAATCCATGCTTTTCCCAGTTAAGCAAAACAAATTTGCATAAATAACATGTTTATTCCAAGACTCCGTGTTCTATTACATTGATTTTTTTTTTGTCATTTTAAGCCAGCGACGTTTCCATTTTAATTATTGTAGCTCCGTTATCTATTTTGCTATCTCATAAGGAAGTTCATTATGTATCTTCACCATGTTCTTCTCAGGTATTTCTTCTTACAGATGAATTATAGAATCAACTTAGCATATTCAAAGAATATTTTTAGGCTCTTCCTCTCTACCTCCTCTCCTTCCCTTCCTTCTTTCTCTTCCTTTCCTGATCAGTTCAATCCAAAAGCCATGAAAGGTAATAGACATCATGGTGGGAGCAGGAGGCAGAGACCCAGAACAATATACCTGAGCCCAAGAGGCAGGAGGTGGCTTCCCCTGGAGCAAAGCCTACCTGGTAACTGTATGTTTAGGCATAGGGCATCAGAGCCCTGGAGGTGTGAAGGGTGGCCTTGCAGGGATGTGCCCAGCTCAGGGTGGGTGCCTAGTACCTGAGACCAATGAGGTGGGCATGCCTGTTGGAGAGTGGCAACTCCTGGCCGAGGTGCCAGTGCCTCCCGCAGGATGAGCACAGCTTCCAAATAGAGGGCAGCCAGGCAGGATGGATTGCAAGAAGAGGGAATGAGCAAAGTAGCATGTAGATATACAAGTGTCCAGCTTTCTCACCATTAGGAGAGATAGTTATAACTGTGTAAAGGGCGAGAACAAAATGATGCCTGTGGTATTGGTTGGGTAGACATAAGCCAGGGAAAGCCTCATGGGTGTGTGATCAGTGTATTCACTCAGGGCCTGGTGCTCAGGAGGGATGTTTAGGTTGTGCAATCACTGTCTCGAAATTCATAATAATTCCATCTTTGAATTTGTGTTTTGTAAGTCAAGTCTGGCTGGAACGCAGGAGTGATGACTGGAATTAAGGCAGCCATCCTGGGCTGCAAAATAGAAGCCCCTTACTGCTAATGGCAGGGCAACGAAACAGAAGAACCCTGGGAGCCAGATGATCATGGAGCACCACCAAACCAGTCATCACTGCCTATCCAGACTTTTGAGTGAGAAAAGAAAGAAATGTCTCGTATATGAGGGCTGTCTGGAAAGTATCCATCCATGTACTATGAAAACTAGTATTAACAATGGTTAGAGACTTTCTGGACAGACTTCGTGTGTTTGGTCTGTTTTCTGTTGTTTGTAACAGAATATTCGATACTGGGTAATTTATAAAGAAAAGGAATTTATTTCTTACAGTCCTGGAGGCTGAGAAGTCTAAAGTCAAAGGGCCACATCTGGCAGGGTGGCGGATGGTGGGGACTCTGCAGAGACCCATGGTGCCACAGGGCATCACATGGGGAGGGGGCCGAGCATGCTAACTCTGTTCTCTCTTTCTCTTCTTACAAAACCACAAGTTCCACTCCTGTGATAAGTCATTCATCCATTAATCCATGAATGGATGAATCCAGTCATGAGGGCAGACTCTGATGACCCAATCACTTCCTAAAGGCCCCACCTCTCAGCACTGCCACCATGGGGATTAAGTTTCAACAGGAGTTTTGGAAAGGATGGATGTGCAACCCATAGCAGATAAAAGCCAACTTTTGGAGATGTCTTCCTATCACAGTAGCCAAACTGATATGCTAACGAATAGGGTCACTGAATCCTGAATGACTTAACAGGTAAAGGAAGCAATCACTCAAATCAGGGAGATCATAAAAAGATCGTTTTAGGTGATCTTCTCAACAATTCTGCAAGAAGGAAAATTTATCTATTAGTATCTAACTGCTATTCATGTTGTCGACTGTTAAAAATGCTTACTGAACAGCTATTTTTCCCCCTTGGGGATTTTTTCTTCGTTGTTGGAGAGGGCAGGCCAGGGGATTCAGCTCTGCTGAAGGAACCAGGGAAAAAAATGCTGTCCAAGCCAACTGGGGTTTTGGCAATGAATGCACATTTGTTCACAAGTTGAGCATTTGTTTAGATTCCTCTGTTTTAAAAAATTAAGTGGTTCAGTATTTTAAATTTGTTCCTAAGCCCAGTATAACAAATGACCTTTCTTCTCTTAGGTCACCGAAAAGAATTTTCTTGTGTTTGTGGCTAATTCCTCAATGGCAGAGGCCCAAATAGGGGGACAGGAGGGATGCCTGGGCTTCTTAGGTCAAAAATAAACACAGGAGGAGAAAAGTATCTTGGATTTCCTGTGGCTTGTTCCACTTTCAATCATCCATGCTATTCTATGTGCTTTGGGGTAGTTTTTGTATACAGAAGAAGTGGTACACAAATTCTAGGAAATAATTTTGAATGCCTAAAGTTGTTATTTACCAAACCTAGTTTTCCCCGGGAGTTTTAAAGTTTTCTTTCAAATCTATTGTTCTATTTATGAGAAGAGAATAACAAAAGTGAGTCATTGTCTCGAAGGAAGTCATTGGATAATACTTGGTCCCATTTATAAATTTAGCCTTCAAACATTTCACATTTAAATGCCTTCAAGCATTTTAAACTGCATGTCTAGATTTTTCTTTTCAAGTACTTCAACTGTCCAACTTCTCTACTTACGCAAATAAGTGCTTATAAATCTAATAAATCACACTTGTATAACAAATCTCAAATTCTCTTAAGCGTTCCAGTGATTTCATACCAACTCAGTAAGGTTCCTATTTTAAAACTGCACATCTAAACAATGATTTGGTTTCCTCTTAAATTTTAATTGACAAGTTTGACCAGTATGTTACTATAATAAGCCTATGCCCCTTGCACAGGTCTTTTAAAAAAGTATGTAAGTGGCTCGGCGCCTGTAGCTCAAGTGGCTAAGGTGCCAGCCATATATACCTAAGGTGCCAGGTTCGAATGCAGCCCAGGCCCACCAAAACAACAATGATGGCTGCAACCAAAAAATAGCTGGACATTGTGGCAGGTGCCTAAGGTCCCAGCTACTTGGGAGGCAGAGGCAGGAGACTCGCTTGAGCCCAGGAGTTGGAGGTTGCTGTGAGCTCTTATGCCATGGCACTCTACCCAGGGGGATAGCTTAAGGCTCTGTCTCAAAAAAAAAAAAAAAAAAGGATATAAGTGATTAAATGTGAGTTTTTTCTAAACTAAAAATTGTTAATGTAGGGATATTGACCCAATCAAATATTTGCACATTTATTTCTCCATCTTATCTCAGGTACAATATGCTTACTGATAAAAATTGCTTTGCTGTGTAGGATATTTCTATAAATAACTATGAATATTCCTGGCACTTAAAGATGCTTACTTTGTAGAGAGAGCACCAATTTCTCAGGTAGCTAAAGGTTGCTTCCAACTAGATTTTGTAACCTGGGGTCTGTGGAGAGAATTCAGGGAGACTGCAAACTTGGGTAGGAAAAAAAGTATCTTTATTATGACTGGCCTCTGACCTGAAATTTATCATTCTCTTCAAATATGAACATAGGCATCAAACTACAGAAGTTTGAGCAGGATGTGTGACTCTGTCACCAACAGAAATAATAGATATCTTATATCACATTAGAGGTGTTGCAAATATTTCAAAATATCTTTTATACTCAGTGCTACTTGGAAATTATTAGGCCTACTGCTAGATCTTGTTATTAGATCTTGTTATTTAATGCATGAATAAATGCATGGTTATATCACAATATTTTAATATTTTTATTGATCATATAACTAAAGTACTATAATTTGGAAATATTTAAAGTATTAAACTTCTATCATTTTTGATAAATTGATACCATATATGTGCGTGTGCACACATACACTCCCCCCCATACGATGAAACCACAACCACGATCAAGACTCTGGACCTTTCCATGAACCCCAGCAGTTCCTCTGTGACCTTCTATAATGCATTTTCACCTCCACCCCCAGTTATAGGTGACCATTCATTTGCTTTCTGTCACTGTAAATTAGTTTGCATTTTCAAGAATTTTTACATAAATGGAACCATGAGTCTTTTTTGGCAGGGAAGGTTGTGCTTTTTTCACTCAGCATAATGATTTTGACATCCATCCATGTCGTGAGTGTATTGATAGTTCGTTCTTTTTTTTTTTATTGCTGAATAGTAATCCATTGCACAGTAATTAAAATTTACTTATTCATTAGCAGCTGATGGACATTAAGGCTGTTTCCAATGTGGGGCTGTTATAAATACACTTGCTATTAACATTCACACACGGGTCTTTGTATAGATTTGTGTTTTCCTTTCCCTTGGGTGTCAAAATGGCTGGGTCAGATGTTAAGGAGATGTTTAACTTTTTAAGAAACTGTCAAACACCTCTGGGGACACAATTATTTAACAAATTCAATCAGTATATTCTAATTATTTGTGCCCTCAACGCATAGGATGGGATGGGATGTGAGGAAGGGAGGGAGGGAGGGAGGGAGGGAGGAAGGAAGGAAGGAAGGAAGGAAGGAAGGAAGGAAGGAAGGAAGGAAGGAAGGAAGGAAGGGAAGGAAAGAAAAAGAAAGAGTCAGGTTGTTTTCCAAAGTGGTTACACCATTTTACATTCCCACCAGCAGTGAGCAAGAGTTCTAATTACATTACATCTGTACCAGCACTTGGCCTGGCCAATCTTTTTAATTTTAGCCAATTTAATGCCTGTGTAGTAGTATTTTATTATAGTTTAATTTGCATTTCCCTGATGACTAATGATGTTGCACATTTCTTTATGTGGCTGTTAGCCATTTCTATATCTTCTTTTCCTTTTTTTTTTTTCTTTTTGGTTGTTGTTGACACAGAGTCTCCAGCTGTCACCCTGGGGGAGAGTGCCATGGTGTCACCTCTCACAGCAACCTCAAACTCTTGGGCTCAAGAGATTCTCTTGCCTCAGCCTCCCAAGTAGCTGGGACTACAGGCACCTACCACAATGCCCCACTATTCTTTTTTGTTGCAGTTGTCATTGTTGTTTTAGCTGGCCCAGGCCAGGTTTGAACCCGCCAATCTCGGTGTATGTGGCTGATGCCCTACTCACTGAGCTCCAGGTGCCACCCCTTGTCTATATCTTCTTTCTTTAATCATTAGTTCAAATTTTTGCCCATTTAAAAAATTATTTGTCTTCTTACTATTGGAAAAGTTCTTCATATTTCTTTTATAGGTTCTTTACACGTTCTTTATATCTATCAGATATATATGATGATTTCTGACAATCTATAGCTTGCTTTTTATTGTCCCAGTTTTGTCTTTGGAAGAATAAAAGTTTTAAATTTTGATGTAGTCAAATTTATCAATGTTTCCTTTCATGGTTTGCCCTTTTTTGGATTAAACGTCACATGTCTTTGGTACTTGGGACACACTGAAATTGTCCTGCAGACTACTGGGACAGTCCTGGTTTAGGCTTCATTCTTAATAATCTTCCTTTCACTCTCAGAAGTGTTCCACTCTCAAAGACCTCTGATCTTAAGGGAGTCCTAGAGTCTCTCCAGACCCTGCCGGTGTCTTGAGGACCACGAAATCCTTCAGAATTTAGAATGACATCTGATTAGACTCTGGAGATCTCTGATGTCTCCCAGTCCTTGTTTCTGAGATCATTCCCGTGATGTATATCAAGGACCAGTTGGCTTCATTCACCACCAAGGATAATACATTCAGCTAAAAGCAAGAAGAAAGACGAATCCAACATATTCCCAACCTGGAAATCTCAGATGCTGTTAGCTTTTTCTCTCCAGGGAATACAAGGTAAAGCAAAAAAGCAACAGATCTCTGAAGGATAGAGAGGCAAAGACGTGAAGGGTAGAGATTCTTGGGGTTAATGTGAGAAAGGCAGCCTGTTCCCCAAGCCTGGCTGCAAGAACCTGCTTGGAGCCAGGTCAGCGATCTTCACACCGAATTGACTGGAAAGCTGGGCATGACTAAACCACCCATCCTGTTGCTCCACTGTTGGATTTCACAGTCAACCAGCATGAGTGTCCCCTCCCTTGGCACTTTCTCTGTTGCCTCCAAACTAGTCTCAAAGGAAGAACGGACCTTCCGGATTACTCTTGATTCCCCATCCTGAGAGTCTTCACTGAAGACAAATAGGAAGGGGGAGCTTTCAGAAACAGAGAGAGGAGAAAAGCTTGATCTTATCTTTTCCTTGTTTCTGGGTCCTCCCAAGAAGGGGCACATCTGATTGCAAGTCCCTTTTGTCGCTTCTTGGAGCACCTTTCAAAATGTGACTCTAGTGGTCTCCCAGTGGTAGATAGAATGCTAATTTTCCTGTTATTTTGATAGAGATGCTGAATTTGGGAAACACAAATATTCATTGTGAGAAGTGTAACTTCTACGAAGTTTGGGCTTTAAAAAAATAAATTCATTGTATTGGGAAACTATTTCCTAGAGAGGTGTTTGAAGTACGTCTGTATATATTTTCTTAGGTTAGGGGAGATGCAAAACCTTTTGTTCTCTTTCTCTTTTTCTTCTTTTGGTGAAGGGGTATTTGTATCTCATATTTTGGGGATAAGCTCCTGCCCCACTCCTCCATACCCACTGTATCACGTGCTGCCTCTTTTGTAAGGAACCACAGGGAAACTTCTCTCCTGTATCAGAATCAGGCAAAGCCCTGATTCCCCAACGTAGCTCTGTGTTTTGCGGTTAGCATCGATAATCCTGAACACTAAGAAATACTTCAAAATCTGTGATTCTCAAGCTTGACTCCACAGAGTTTGGGAGGGTTCCTTCAAGACCCTTTACAAGTACCTACAGGAGAAAGGTGTGTGGTCTGAGGCTGTGGCTACGATCCTTTGCCTCCTTTTCCCCTGAGCTTCTATACGTGCTCGATTTTGAACAAAAGAAAGTTTAAGAGCCTGATGTAATCTATCCCATTTCCCTCTTCGCATTGGCCGCAAACATATTTTTGCATGTCCCAACCATATGAGATAAAAAACATCCCTTCCCCCAAAGAAGAGAAGCTCAGCATCAAATGCGACTTTTCACTGACACATTTCCAGAAACTTCTAGCTCACATTTTGCCTGCAAACTTCACCCTGGACTTTTCTTTTCTTTTCTTCCCTGTGCTTCTCCACCACCTGTTTTTCGAGTTTTCTTTCTTCTGCTGCCATATATACGTTTTTGCATGTTACCTCAAATCCTCTTTGAAAAGAACCAAGGTTTCAATGATGCATAGAAAAGAAATGGAATTTTTTTTCTTTCCTGTAGAGGAAATCTTTGAAAAGAAGATGCAGAGAAACAAGGCATGATTTGGCCTGGAGAATACACCTATGTGTTTATGGGATATGTACATACACGTTGGCTACATTGTGAAGTTTGTAGTTGTCAAAAGTTAATACGATTTTCTGGCGTTCGATAGAGGATTTACTTGGAAGACCGGGGGCAGAGGGGAGGAAAATGCATTTTACTCCAGGGTAGGTGTGTCCATGGTCTACACCCCAAAGAAGATGCTTGATGGCTTAGCACTTTGAGATTTTGTTTGTGGATTATTTTAAGGGTCCTTATACAATGAGGACAAATAAGTAGGAGCAATTGAGGGGAGAGACAAGAAGGGGGGGGGCTCTTCTACAGGAGGGCGGCTGAATTTTCAGTGGTCTTACATAAGAACTGGGGGCCTTCCATCCTGTCTCAGCTCATGTTCATCTGCTGTGACTCGGTAGTCAAGGCCTCATTCTCCCGAAGATGGGGATTCTTGCCCTGTGCTGTATATTGGAATCACCTGGGGAGCTTTAAAGACTGCCCAGAGATCCGCTTTAATTGGTCTCGGGTGGGGCCCCTGGCAAGGGGACTGTTAAAAGCTCTCCCCCCGGAGATTCTAATGTGCACCCAGAGCTGAGAATCGCTGCCCTAAGAGAAGGAAAAATAAAATTAATAAGCACCTGCCTCCTGCTTCTCTCTCCAGGGGGACTGGGGTGTGGCTGCAATTTATGAGATAATGGGTCAAATGCTGGTGAAGGAGTAAAATGGTTTGAAGGAGCTAGATTAACCCTTTGCATCCCATGGGGGGGGACCTTTAGTTAACATTTCGTCAACATTTTACCCCACGATCCACAGGAAGAAAACATATTTTATATCCCAGCCCGGTATATATACATACAATCCTTACCTTACAGTGGGGTCAAGTCCATAAGATGAAAACATCATGAAGTCAAAAATGTATTTAATACACTTGACCCACCAAACATCATGGCTTAGCCTAACCTACCTTAAACTTGCTTCCAACACTCACGTTAGCCTCTGGTTAGGCACCTAACATAAATCGCATTTTATAATAAAGTAGTGAATGTCTCAAGGAATTTATTGACTAATTATACTGAGAGTGAAAAACAGAATATTTGTATGAGTGCTCAGCGTGAAGTTTCTCTTGAATACACTTTTGCACCAAGGTAAAGTTGCGAAATCTTAAGTCAGACCATCATAAATCAGGGCTTGTCTGTGTATGTATAAATACATACACATACCTACATGTGGAGATATGCACAATTCAATGGATACTTCGTATTCTGGTCTATGCCATTCTGTTTCTTTAGGGTAAAAAAGACTAAGGTTCCTGGGCCAACATAAATTAAACACCTCTGGAGGTCATTACGATGCTCAATTTATAACAGCTTGGAGAGTTTTACAAAGATGCTATGGGAAGCGAGGTTGTGTGTACAGTAATAATATTTGTTGAGCAATCGCTAGTGCCAGCTACAGTCATAGTAGAAAGTGTTTTACGAGCATGATCTCAGTGAATTTTCACTATAACAATACAAATGAGTACTGTTATCTCTGTTTTAGAGATGAGAAAGTTAAGGTCAAGTACATATAGATGCGTACTTTCTGTTTCTAGAAAGCAGAAGAGGAGGCATCGTCATCCCTGTTGCCGCAGGCGTAATGCTTACCTGGCTCATAGAAAGAGATCCAGCATTTTTACTGAACACATTTTCCTCTGTCTAAAGTTTAGGGAGTAGAGAGGGGTTGGAGTAAGCTATGACCAGAAGGGGGCTGGGAGTGCTGGGACTGAAATATACCCCGTTTTATAGTCCATATTCAAGAAAAAGAATATACAATTATGAGCCTAAAATTAGACACAAAGTGAATATTTCTTGAAATTAAAAAAATAAATTACAGGCTCAGCACTCATGCTCAGTAGTTAGGGCTCCGGCCACATACACCGGGGCTGGTGGGTTCAAACCCAGCCCAGATCTACTAAATAACAATGACAACTAGAACAACAACAACAAAAAAAAAAACCCGGGCATTGTGGCAGGCACCTGTAGTCCCAGCTACTTGGGAGGCTGAGGCAAGAGAAGCACTTAAGACCAAGAGTTTGAGGTTGCTGTGAGCTGTGACGGCACGGCACTCTACCCAGGGTGACCAAGTGAGACTCTATCTCAAAAAAAAAAAAAAAAGAAATTAGAACTCATTCATATTTTAAGAAGCTGAAAAACACTGCAAACATCACACAACCCTACACAAGGGCAAGTGGGAAATCAGAGTGACAAGTGAGTAATCGTTACTGATTGCAGCCAAAATATCAAAAGGTAATGACTTTTGTAAAATGTATGTGAAAAAGTGTTCACAATTCTAGGTCCCTCTCAATGCCTCAAAAAAGGGCCGGACAATTGAGGGGGCCTGGAAACTCAACTTTCTTTAGCTTCCCAGTAACCATGCATCTGGAGAGTTGAAGGCTGTTTTATATCCCAAGAGCAAGGACTTTGGAATCTGCCAGACCTGAATTTCATTCCCAGGTCAGCCACTTTCTGCCTTCTTTGAACTTGGACTTGCTCATTTATGAAATGCTAATAGCTGCTACCTTTGGTCCTCTTTGGGGGATTAAATGAGATAGAAAAGAGTTAAGCACGTGACATGAGCTTAGGGCTGCCAGCTTTAGCAAATAAAAATATAGGATACCCACTTAAATTGGAATTTCAGAGAAACAGGAATAATTTTTTAATATACGTATGTACCACCTATTGCATCAGACATGTTTTTACTATTACAACCGATGCTTTGTTTCTTGGAAATTCACATTTACCTGGGAGCCCTGGCTTTTACTGTGGGTAACAAATGACAGGGATTGGTATTGCTTTGGGAGTGAAGCATCCTGGCTGTCCCACAAGGGAACTGATAGACATTAGAGAGTGGGTGAAGGGCACAGAAAGGCTGCATAGACTCCTTTTAACATAGTTTGTTGTCTGGATACTAAAAAGGGTTGTGGCCATGAGAGGATGGAGTAAGCAGGGTGCCTTAATTTGGGCTTGTGGATGGAGGGGGTTATACTTCTGACTTTCTCTAAGCTAATGAAGCTCTTGGAGCCTCAGTTTCCTTAGCTGTAAAATGGGTGGATCACAGGGAGAAATTCCTGAGCTTCCCTGCCACCCCCAGATATCACCACCAATGCACTTCCTCGTGATTCAGACGTCCCCTCCTTGGAGAGGTCTTCCCCGAGTGCTCTACCTAACGTTACCACCACTTTCCCCCACCAACAGCAGATGATCCCTCCCCTCCGTAGTATTTATAACTTTCTGAACTTGTCTTGTTTCTTTATTATGACCTGTCTCTCTGAACGCAGCTTCCAGGAGGACAGAAAACTAGACTGTCTTGTTCTAGTTGAATCTCCCAGGAGCTGTACCTGGAACGGCGGATGCTCCATGTGTGTTGAATGAATGAATGTGAGAGTCACTGTCAGGTCTCTTCCAAGCGGTCTTTCCTTTCTCAGGGGCCCTGCCTGGATTGCAGGGAGGATGTGCTGCCCCAGGGAGGGAGGAGGTGTGGGTGTCGGTGGGTGGAGAGGAGGCTGGGCCCCGGCCTCCTCCAGGACCCGCGACAGCGAGCGTGCTCCGCTCGGCTGCAGGAGCTGGGAGCGGCTCGGCGGCAGCTGCAGGGCCGAGCCCCGCGCCCCGCGTCCAGCCGCCGGCTGTGTGCGCCCGCGGAGCCCAGCGCCGCGCCTCGGCGCCCCCACGCGCCCACGCAGCGGCGCGGGGACCCGGGCGGGGGCAGAGGGAGGGCCAGGCCAAGGGAGGGGAAGGGGCCGGTCCTCCCCGCGCAGGCAGCGGCCGCGGCAGCCCAGGAGGCGGAGGCAGCGGCAGAGACAGCAACGTGCCCGCCGCAGTCAGCCCGGCCGCGTCGGACCCGCGTCCGCCTGCCCGCACCGCGCCAGGGCGCCCTCTCCACTGCGCCCGGTGAGTACGCCCACGGCGCCCGCCAGGATTCGCGGGACGGGGGTTGACCAGGACCCGCTCTCTCCGGCTCTCGCCCAGCCGGGCCTCCGCAGCTGTCGGGGCGCTCGGGGGTGCACGGGCCTCCCAGGGCCACTCAGGCACAAGGGCAATGGAGAGAGCGGGCAGATCCCCTCTCGGGAAAGTCGCTCCCGGCCTCTGGGCCTCAGTTTCCCCGTGCGCTTGGGGGACAACGACTCTGTAGTTTACGCTCCCGCGCGCGGGACAAGTGCATGGCGCGCAGAGGGTATAGATGCAGCTGGGTTTTTCGGCGTTTGGTTCCATTTACCTCCCGGAGGGTCCTGATCGGGTGCTACCCCAATCAGACAAACTCAAGCCCTCCGGTAGGGTTCTTGGGGCGGTCGAGAAGAGGTGCAAACTGCTGGAATCCCTGGAAAGGAGCTGGAACAGGCTATTCCTTCCAGCCTTTTCCTTCCAGCTACTCTTTTGAAAAGTCAGTTTGCGCTCGGCCCGCGCTGGTACCGCTCTACGGCTTTGTAGGGTAGCGGGCGGTCCTGGAGCCTCCTGAAGTTGGAGTTGAAACTTAGAAAACTTCACATCAAAGGGGTGTTTAGAAAGAGGTGAGGGTTTTACTGTAATGGGAGAAAGTGAGAGATGGAATTGCTTTTAGCCGCGCAGTCTAGAGGTTAAATGGCCCTGCTGGCCCTAGCTCCTTAAACATATTTCCTGCCCTCCCCCCGGATAAATAGTTTACAACTTCAAGGAATATTAGGAAAGCGTGAGTGGTGAAAATATTCCAATCGCCAACTCTTCCGTGTACTTTCCTCAGATGTCGAACTGGAAGCGTTTTCTGCAGTCTGAGGTTCCTACTTCCCTGAACCGCTGGCTGAAAAGTTGACAGCGTACACCCTGCTGGGTTCTGAATTCTTTTTAAAAAGCAAGACTGATGCTACGTTTTTTATGGATACCATTTTCTTTTCTTTCTCATTTCCCCCCAAAGGCTTTGTAATCATTTACTGCTTTTTTAACGTCGAGATATAAATCACTCCTGGTTAGAGGTACCTTTTAATTATGAGGTGCAGTGGATGTTGGTGGGGAGCTGTTAGCAAAGGTGGAGGGGAAGTAGAATGATTTACAAACATGGTGGAAGAATTTGAGCGCTGAATTAGGTTTGAGTTAGAGAGATCCCTTCCAAAGGAAATTATAACCAGGGGACAATTGTTATTTCAGACCCGATCTATTCATTCATGAGCCCCTTCTTGCTTGAGTCCAACTTCTATGATCAGAATATGGGAACTGAGCTAGTAGCCACTCACCAGCCTATGGCCCATTTGTTACCACCTTACATACCCGTGAAGACCGTGCTGCTTGAGATAAAAGGGGGGATATATATGTAAAGAGAGAGAATTTGGGAAAGAGAGAGGGAGCTAGACCCTCCTTTTCAAAATAATCTTTGTCCAAGAATCCTTCAGACAGTTTTACTCAAGAAATGTTCATTCTCTCAAGAAATGCTCCCCCAATTTGCTCTCTTTATCACTTAAATCTTTTACGCTTACATTTTCTTGCATTTAGACACCCTCGAGCTGGGGCACATCCATAGATAATTGATATACCAAATGATAATGGCTTGAATCTTGCTTTTGACTAAGCATTCGTGTGTGTTTGTATGTCAAAGGTCTCCTTGCCTTTGATGGGAACTCTAAATTTTGTCGTTGTGAAAAGGCTAATATGGTTAGGTCTGAAAGAACCCCAACTTTTTATTTTTAAACAGTTTATAGGTCTCCATTCTTCTCTGGTAACTTTAGCTTCAGGGTATTATTCACTATTTTATCTGAAATAAATTGCCATTTTTTCACCTAGTGTAGCGGCTCTGTAGGTAAGAATACTCTATAAACACATAAATCACTTTCCTAATATGAAAAACTAAAGGAAATATGTAGATAAAATATGTATATGCTAATACTTTGGGATTTTAAAGCAGACGTTGTCATCACTGAAGTTTTAGAATCTTCCTTCCGTGCCTTTTGTGTTATATTAAACACATCATAAAGAGATCGGATTTGTTGACTTGTTATAGGATTACCATTTGGCAAAAACACCCAAGACACGCTGTTTCAAATATGCGGTATTACTTCTGCTTTAAATTGCATGTAAGAGATTGTAAGCCTTGTTCCAGACGGATAAATTGATAAAATGCTGGCTGCTGATGGGAGAACGGAAAAAACCCTCAGCAAAAAGGTTCTGTGGTATAGCTAAGTACATTTTGAATTAGGTCGAGCAGGCTATTTGTGAAAAAGTATACACCGTCCAAGCGCGTCCACTTTAAGATATCTTTGGATCCCCCATGACAAGATGACTGTGTTCCCACAAAGCAGAAATCGTTTCCTTATTTTTTCAGTTACTTTTTCCAAAGATAACTTGTGTCAGGCGCTAGAGACCAGAGTTATGCAGAAATCCAACCATAACCAGCTCAGAGCGAGGTCTCATGCTCACTCCCCCCACCAGCTGTTTTTTAGGTGTCCTCAGCTGGAATGCCCAGTTTGAAACTAATTAGGCCAGCCATAAACTCCTTGTATAATAAAATCGCAGGCCGTTATGGTGAATAAGTGAGGTTCCCAGCAGCTCATGACAGACGTCTTTCTGGGCAGAGAGAGAGAGAGAGCTGGGGGCTGTCAGGAGAAAAGGCAGGGAGTGGAGATATCTCGTTTAGACACATCTGCTCCTGGATTTCTGAGCACGGTATCTTTGTGGGGATGGTGGACGTTGCAACTGGGGTAGGGTCTCGTTTGCTGGGCAGGCCTCCCTTATACAAAAGATGCTTAGGGGAGAAGCAAACCCCCACATGCTAGTGTCCACAGGTCTGAGGTGTGTGTGTTGTGTGTTTGTGCACAAAGGCTGGGGGAGAGGGGTTTGTGTCACAGGCAAGAGAAAAACTTACCTGCTTCTCACCTGGGCACAAGATAAAAAGCGAGGCTGTCTGGCCTGATAGGAATTCCTGTGGGGAGAGGAGAAACTGCTCTTCCAGAGACTTTTGATACAGGGGGGATTTACCCAAGTATTTGGGTCTCTTTATCTGTGGGGTCAGTTACCTCCAAAGGCTGAACTTTCTGACACTTTCCAAGACTGGGTTTTGTTGGTGGAAGGAAGCATTTTTTTTTTTGGCTAGCTGCTCTGAAAAAGGAGTTGGTGGACTCCGCTGAAAAGGAATCTCTTTACAGAGAATTAATCCCAGAGTTGAGAAGACACAGCCTGTTGACAGAAAACACACACTCACACACACACACACACACACACACACAAACAATTCCTCTCTCGCTCCCAGCTCTCTTCCCTGATCTCCACCCCCCATATCGTAACTGCTTCCCAAATAGCCCACTCCCCATTATTTACAAACAGTCCCAAACATACAACAAGAAGAAGATTCTAGAAGGAAAACAATTAAAGGAGAATTCACTGGAGACAATGCCTCATTTTCACTGTTTGAAGATCTTAACTGGTCTAATGGTGTTTGACTAACACCCTCTTCTAATCCCCAAGGAAGATAAAACCCCTCATTCAGGTGGCAAATACTTAAAGTGACCCTGGGTAGCAATGACTGAGATGGCACCCACACTTGCCTCTCTGTAAATGAATTAGAAGGCCAGGAGCATGTCCTGCACCATATAAGATTTAAAATCAGTCTTGAGGTAGGAAAGTACCCGCCAGGTGTGTGTAGGGGAACGGCTGCAAGGAAGCTGAAAGCTTGGAAACATATTTTTTGCTACTTTTTTCTTTTCATTCGCTTTCATCCTATTGGGTTCCTCCGTCATTTCTTTCACTTGCAAATTTTGTCCTTTATAATAATGATGAAAATAGCTACTGTTTTTGGAGTACTTGTGTGCCAGGCCTGAAGTCCACTCTTAAAGTGTATTTTCCGGGTGGATTCGCACCACGGCCCTTTTGAGTGTTATTGTTATCATCCTAACTTTGGTAATGAGGAAACTGAGTCACAGGTCAAAGGGCCCACAAGGGCCACAGAGTGAGTGAAAATGAAATCTGGGCCTTCAGTTCAGAAATATGCCTTCCCCTTGGGCTGCTATCGTTTTCCTTGGAGGGAGACACTGAATTTGGACGGTTTTAAATTCGCAAAACGCAATTACTTTCTGAACCTGCCCCGACGCTTTTTGCCATTGTTAAATTTTAAATGGAAGAAAAATCATATTAACTATTTAGAAAACACAAATATGAACCTTTGTGAGCCAGGACGCTGAGTGGGGTGGGGACGGGTCTCCAAAGGA
Organism: Galagoides demidoff; assembly: GCA_963574575.1. Classification (NCBI taxonomy): domain Eukaryota; kingdom Metazoa; phylum Chordata; class Mammalia; order Primates; family Galagidae; genus Galagoides; species Galagoides demidoff. Next base: position 18,121 of record CAUYQV010109368.1, read on the forward strand.
AAATGCCTGTTTATTTACAAAGAATAATTTGATTTACTCCTTTGATACTAACGCTGTGCATTTCAGTTCCTAAAAAGAGTCAATAAAATTACCGGCAGTGGAAAGGCCTTAAAACATTCCGGGAGGCACAGCCCGAGTCAAGTTTACAGGAAGGTGCTGAATTGCTATGGGTGGGTGTTGTTTGGAGGTTAGATTATAAACATTTGGAGAGCAAAGAATAATTTGGAACAGGTGGTCCCGAGAGTCAGGTAACTGGAATGATTTATCTCTGCCACTTTGAACGTCAAGGGGGCCGTTGGTTGCCTGAGTCTGGGACAGGCGGTCTGCAGGTCAGTGGGGGCCGACGGGCATGGCTTTGTGACAAAACCTGGCAGGATCCGGGGGCTTCAACAGCGCTGTCATCACCTCTTGATGACAGCAGTTAGAGTACAGATGTGCCTGCTTGTGCTTTTTTTGAAAAGCCTTCCTCTGCTCTCACATATACGCAGACATTTAAAGCAAGAACTCAGATGCCCCGTAATGCCAATTTCAACCTCTTTAAACATGAACAAAGTATTTACTAGAGATTAGAAACTGTTTTGCCATTTAGCCTCAATAGCATTGTGTCCGTAACATGAAATGGTGTGTGATTTCAATGGCTCTGGAGTTTTCCTGCCTCTATTTTCCTTTCGAGTAGCTAGTGAATTACTTTTTTTTTTAAAAGTCTGTGTTCCCAGAGGTAACAGATCCGAACGTATCTGCTTGCACCGGTTCAGAGAATTGTCAGCTCTCTGTGAATGTAACTGAAGGAAAAAATGATAAAAATCAACATCTTTTTCCCCAAAGAATGAGGCACGGGCGGGTCCGACTACTGTACGAACCCAGAAATTTACTTTTGTCTCGCATCACCTGAATCTGTCAGTTCTCTTTTCTTTCCTATTCATCTCCCCGGAATGGTCTTTCCTAACTGAAATATACAGGGTATTCGCCAAAAAGACGTTTTAATTTTCTAAAGAAAACTTATGCCAGAGGCAGCCGGGTCTGTTTCCATCATTATTGTTTCTGCAGCGTGCATACTTTAGGTTTCATGGTTAAGATGTGGGTTTGCCAAGAAAGAAAATGACGGCAAGAAACTATGCTGAAAACATACACACTTCTGTTTAAGAAATGGGAAAAACACTGAGAAATTCCACAAGGTAATTGCTTTAACGTGAGTTTTAAATGTCATTGTTTGACGCATGTCAAGAAAGCCCCTCCTAGCTAATTCTTACATCCTCGGTGACCCAAAATCTCACCTTAAAAATGGCAAATGTTTGTCTACATTTGGATGATCTTTGAGGCTTTTCGAGATATCTTTCGTCCTTGTGGAAACATTCCACTTTTTTTCGCGTGCACAGGCCATTTTTTTTTTTTTAAGGTTACTTAGATATCGATTTTGTTTTCTTGACCCAAAATGAGAAAACACGGGGAATTCTCAAAAGCTTTTTACGGGCTGCTATTCTGAGAAGGGAAGCCAAACCAACATGTATTAGGTCATGAGCTTGAAGTGCATAAATGAGCCCGATGAAGGTCACCAAAACAGGGCAAAAACCACTAGTTCTTGTTACCTTGGCCAACTCTGCATTCCTGCCTGTAAGACGTGTTCGGTTGAAGTGGACGCAAGAAGGCAGGTTTCTGAGTTCACGGTTGAAACATCTCGATTTGATTTGGGTTCTGAGGACTCTTGAAGGCATTCTCGTGGTTAAAGGGAGATAGGAAGGCAGGAATTCCAGTCTCCTCCAGATCATTCCCTCCCATTGTTCCAGAGAAAAAGCAGCGGTCTGGGGTCAGCCCTCACTCTAAAGCAGATGCCGCCTACCTGGTGTCTGGATATGCCGAAGTTAGAGGTCAAAGTGTTTTGTGTTCCTTCTGGACAGTTTCTCCCCCCGCCACCCCCCGCCCACTCTCTTCCTTTTGTCGTGTTGTGGTGACAGTATTAATAGTTTCCAAAATAATTTTTTGTCCCTATTGTGTTTTGTTTTGTTTGAAGTTTTTGGCCAGGGCTGGGTTTGAACCCACCATCTCCGGCAAAGGGGGCCGGCACCCTACTCCTTTGAGCCACAGGCGCCTACTGTGTTTCTTAGTAATTAAGGTGCTAGGTAAATGCACAGACCTTCAAATCATCATTGATCGGCAGCTTCGTGAAATACAGGAAGACAGAGCGTGTCCACTGAGTCCTAAGTTTGGTACCAACCCAGGTGCTGCTGTAAATTTTGTGTAGGGAGAAACCTCCTCTTCAGAGAGATGGAAAGAGGAGGGGCGTTAGCACAAAGGAGTTGTTTTCTTTTGCGGGTGTGCATTGTTTGCACATATCAGGACCTTTGTTTCAGGGTGTTGCCAAAATGTTCATCTCTCCAACAAAGGTCGAAATGCCCTTTTTGGATGGAAGAAGGTGGAAGGGAAGGGGTCTGGGGGAGGATCGTGCAACTCCTCTGGCTTTTTGTGTGCCTGGGACAGTAGAGGGAAGACTTGACACACTGCTTGGATGGTGTCGTGTGGTCTAACAAGTTGTGACTTGTGTCTGAGTTATTAACAGAGTTTGGGCCCCATCCAGCTCTTGAAAAAAAAAATGAAGCCGAAAAGATTATTCACCTCCGGTCTGCGATGGGCCTGAGCTCTCTTGCTAAATAGGCCATACACCCAGAGGAACTAATGGTCAGGGTCTGGAGGGAAGCGGAGCAGGAGGGAGAGAGAATATCTTAAACTCAGCGAGTGTCTGAAACACTCGGAATGTCTCAGCATTGCTCAGGGACCCACAAGAAAGACAAAGTAATAAAAGGACATAGAATCAGGCTGGGGGCGGACAGAGAGATTGAGGAGATTGCTTGCGGGTTGATCTTAGAGTGGAGAATTTTCTGATATCCTGGGGGCCCCGGAGTATCTTCAGGAACTGACTTTGAAAGTTTGGTCTTTTCCAACAGCTTTATTGTCACCTCTCTGTGCTTATTTTTAGTGATCTCAACTTTTGGATTTTTGTTTTTTAAAAAAACACAGAGTTGTTAGACTTATTTGGAAGCTGCCCATATTTATTGAACACTTATATGTGTTAGGCACCGTGCTATGGAAATACTTTATTCAGTCTCCAAATATCGGTGGGTGAAATGGGCTGCTGTTATTGTTCCTATTTTATAGATGTGAACACTGAGTCTCAAAACAATGAAGTAACTAGTCCAAGGTCATAGGACTTGGAGCACAGCCAGGATTAAACCCAGTTTTGATTCCTAATCACCGGGATATCCCACCTGCCACCTCCCTCCAACCCCGAAACCTCTGCCTGGTATCATAAGGATTACCATTCTGCCCTAGAAAGCTAGATTTTAAAGCCAGTCTCACCACTTGTGTTGTCTTAAGGATATTCACTGAAGGGTAGGTACAAAAGCCAGGTTAAAGAGGTAAGAACCATCAGCTGCTTCTCAGACGCTGTCCTTCAAAAAATTAATGAATGTTTAGAGTTGGAACCTATTGAAATAATAGCGGCATTAGCCCAGTGAGCTAGCCAGAGCCACTGCCCGTGACAATCTTTGTCCACCAGCAGCAGTTACACCAACAGCCTGCAGAACCTACAATATTTACTCTCTGGCCCTCCACATAAAAAGTTTGCTGACTCCTAAGCTATTGCAATATGACAAGACAATCTTTGTTGACAAGACAGAACATGCTCTCGGGCCATTTGGATACCATTTCAATGACTTGTTCTGCATCCATTGCCTCCTATGGGCCTGACACATTGCACAGCAATGGGGTAATCACAGGTACCTTCGTTCTTTCATCTGTTTATTCAGCAACACTGGTTTATCTGTGTTCTGTGCTAACTCCTGGAGATCCAGAGGCCAGAGGAACCGAATCTAGTATCTCTGAGAGAAGGATCCCAGTGTGTTTTCACCAGTATCCCACGGCCTCTTCTTCCCTGACACTACGATGAGGGTTCAGAGGGTGTTGATGTGGCTTCTTGATCTTTCCATTATTCACACAGCAGGAAAGAGCCCAACTCTGCAGACCCTCCCCCTGAGAGCCAGGCCTCATTCAGTAAGAGCAGTAAACTGACTTCAGCACCTGAAGCCCCACCTATGGATCATACCAGTGGCCTGGCCTGTAGACAACTCTCTGCTTCCCTCGCAAAGCTGTACAGGATGGGCAGCAATGTGGACAACCCAGCTTCCTGAACTTAAGCCTTGGGGCTGACTTACAGCCTTGAGAGTAAGAGCAGGAACCCAGGAGCCAGGCTTCGTGGGTTGAAATCTCTGTTCAGTATTATCCAGCTACTGTACTAAACCTGGGTACATTCCTGGTTTTTTTGGTGCCTCAGTTTCTTTATCTGTAAAACAGGGGTGGATAATTGTGCATCTTCTTCAGAAGGTTATCATAAAGATTGAGTTAATAAATATAAAAGGTTTAGAACGGTCCCCGGCAAAGGGGCATCCAACCTTTTATTCTCCTCTGCTGTACATGGGAAGAAAAGTTGTCTTGGGACATACATTAAGTACACAAACTCTTAACAAAAGCTGGAGAGTAAAAAGGAGGTCTGTGCATACTTTTGGGGACATCTGACACACAGAGAAGTTAAAAAATCTTGACAAAATCAGTGTGCGGGCCATGGGCGGCAGGTTGGACACCGCTGGATGTATGATGCTAGTGTCAGCTACTGTCGTGATGATGATGATGATGAAGATGAACAATTAAAAGCTACATGACTCGAGGCAATAGACTCTTGGGGCCTCAGTTTCTCCATCTATAAAATGGAGATGATAATAATAGCAATAAAATGATTTTTTCATAAGGCCATTGTGAGAATTTTGTTTGTTTGGTTGGGTTTTTTTTGCAGTTTTTGGCTGGGGCCAGGTTTGAACCTGCCACCTCTGGTATATGGGGCCCGCGCCCTACTCCTTTGAGCCACAGGCGCCGCCCCCATTGTGAGAATTTAAATGAGGCAAGACATGGAAAACCTTAGCTTTGCTATGGTGCCAGTCTCCACTGAGGTGCTTAGCATTCCCTGTTGAGATAGGGAATTACGTACTGGGCCATGAGGTGTCTCTATGCAATGGGGGAATTGAGTCCTTGTAAGTATCAAAAGAACATAGGGCAGTGGTCAATAGTATAGGCCCTGCAGCCACCACTTACTGACTATGCCGTCTCAGGCAGGAGTCTGGCCCTCGCCCCTTCCCAGACTATCAAGAGGACACTTGCTGTTCATGGGGTGGCTGGGAGGTTTAGAGGAGGTGACCCACATAAAGTGCATAGCAGGGTGTTTGGCACATAGTAAGCACTCAATAAATAGTAGCTTGTATTATTATCGCCCCTATTCCTTGCTGCAGCCCCCACCCCCAAGAAGGCGCTGAACATTAGTAAATTTTAATTTGAAAATAAAAGAACACATTTTAAAACTGCCAAACAGATTGAAAATAGCATTCATTAAACAAAATTAAAATATTCTATTAAAGCCAGACTTTGGGCTGAGACCAAATTTTTATAACCCAAGCTTAAAGGCCAGGGAGTCCCCCAGCCACAATGGGAACATTGTGATTGAACTTGAGACTTCAACGCTGCTATTGAGCGGTCTTTGAAATGCACATTTCCCCCTGTTAAAATAAAGGGGAAGTCACAGAAAGAAAAAAAAAAATGAGGTTCTTGCTTCCCCCCCCAACAAGCCTTAATGAACTGAAAAAGAAAAACAAAAGATTTCTCATTTTTTCTTCTGCTACTTGATCCTGCCAAAGACGCGTGGCCCCCTCCTAACCCTGGCTTTGAATGGTACCCACTCTGATAGGCTGTATGAGCTAACTAGTCTAAATCATATTCTTCCCCAGATTTTACAGATAGTGGAGTACATCGCTGAGAGCCCAGACGCAGGAGCCCAACTCCCTGAGTTCAAATCCTAGTTCTACCTCTGTTTTCCTATGAGCAAAATGGAGACGATACACCTGCTGGGTGGGGCCCTGGTGGGCATCCGTGAGAGCTATCACGGTAGATGTTTAAACCTTCTGCTATTAGCTAATGAATGAAATTTCCCCAGACTTCTGGGACTTTAAAGAATTAAAGTATACAGGTACGCCTCCGAGAGTTATGAACCAAAATAATTTCAATATTCCTGGAGTCAGGGGAATTGGAAAGGGGAGAGGAAAATCGAAAAAATCTCCCACAGGATTTGTGTGCCAGACACTTTCACAAAACCCATTTAATCCTCTCTGGAAACAAACAAATCCTGTGACATAGGTGTGTCCACTTAATAAATAGGGAAACTGAGACTCAGGCGGGTCAAGTGGCTGCCCAGGGGCTGTGCATTCCAGGTCTGTCTGACCCAAAGCACAATTGCCGTGGACTCTGGGAGGCTTCCCTGACTGACAGGTTATTTACGGTCTATTTTTACATTTCGACAGCTTCCTCCATCCTCAGTGAGCCTGCGTTTTTGTGGCCTTTTTACCTCCTTTCCACTGAGAACTGGTAGGTTTTATTATTATTTTTTTTTATCTTGAACAAAAAACGAAGAAAGTATTAGAAGTGGGTTGGAAAGTCCTTCTCTTGGTGAAATCGTGCGGCCTCTTGCCAACCAGGATGTGAAGTTACTTCCTCCTCAGATCAGGCTAGGCTATGATGTGAGGCCATGGGCAGAGTTGTCAGAGGTTGGGCAGCTACTGGGGGAAGAATGGGATGGACTCCCCACTCTACCACCAACCTGCTGTGTCTCTTGGGGCCAATCACGCGAGCCCTCTGGGCCCCAATGTCCTCACCAGTTCATGGAGCAAATCTATGTAGATTTATTACACAACTTAAATCAAATACTGGTGGCATTCTTAGGGTATTATAGAATTGGAACCACTCCCCAGAAGTATTCAAAGAAAGGGCAGAAAATGAAAGTTACTTGCCTCTGGGAATATTCTTTACTATTCTCCAGGAAGCTACAGTCTTGGGATTGTCAAGGCTCTGGAAGAATCTATTAGTCTCTGAAGGGCCGTCTTCTTTTCAATGGGGTGTGTACCCTCGCCACATTAACTTGAAACACACATGAACATTTTTTTCTTTGGAGTTCTGTCTTTATTTTATTACGCGTTTGGAAAAGATAAAACAAGCCTTTCAAACAAATGGTTTCACAAGTTTTTACTGCTTAAGACAAAAATAGTTTAAAATCAAGTCCACTGGTATCTAAAAAGTAATGAGGGTTTTAAAAATAGTTTTGCAGTCTCTCAATAAATTACTGAAGCAAGGTGTGCAAAAAAAAAACCCAAACAACTCTATCAAGTAATTAGTAACAAAAGTGGCATACAGGCATGGGAGAATTCATGAGTGAAGTTTCAGAAACGCAGTTCTAATGGAGTGAAATTCTCCTGCAATCTGTTCATTAAAACTGAAATATTTTACTTCTAAAACTCATCACCAGAGAGCTGCTTGCAACAAATTCCACCCGCCCCCCAAAACTAGAATCTTTTGCTAACTAGAATTGCAACTCTGCTCTCTGTTTTCAGTGTAATAAAATGAAACAAATGAGGTCTCTCTGGATGTTGGGCACATTTACTTGGTGTCTCGTGTCTTTGAAAGAAGAATGGCGTTAGGGCCTGACATGATGGCTCACACCTGTAATCCCAGCACTTTGGAAGGCTGAGGTGGGAGAATGACTTGAGGCCAAGAGTTTGAGACCAGCCTGCACACCATAGCAAAAGCCCATCTCTACAATTTTTTTTTTTTTAAATTAGCTGGCATGGTGAATCTGGAATCCCAGCTACTTAAGAGGCTGAAACAGGAAGATGGCTTGAACCTAGGAGGTCAAGGCTACAGTGAATTATGATGGTGCCACTACACACATTTCAGGCTGGGCAACTGAGTGAGTCCCTATATCAAAAAAAAAAAGAAGAAGAAGAATGGCTAACCTAACCTTCAGATGAATATAATGTTGGTAAAAATAATCTCTGAGTGCTAACTGTAGGCCAGGATCTGTTCTAAATGATCCTGGCATACAGGATCTCAACAATTCTATGAAGGAAGTCCTATTACTAATCCCATTTCAGATGAGAAAGTAAGGCACAGAGAGGTTAAGTGGCTTGTTCAAGATCACACAGCTAGTTAAAGGATAGAATCAAGCTTTGCATGCAAGAGTGTGTTTTTAGAGTTTGTCTTCGTAACTCTTGCACTACCCTGCCTCTTTAACCACCATAGAAAGAATTAAATTTATTTTGTCCTTGACCTTCACATAACTGCACAATGAATTAATTAAGGGCAGGCAGGAGAAGGAAGTAAAAGGGACATTAAACCTTGGTTATAATTTTTCAGTTTTTATCAGGATATATTTATGTATTCTTTTAGCTTCAGGAGCAGCATAACTCAAGCATTAAGGGCCGGTCTCTTCACGTTCAGATCCAGAAGTCTACCACTTACAAGCTGAGATTTGCTTCACTTCCCATAGCCTCAGTTTCCACATGTATGAAGTGAAAATAATGGAATCTACTTTACAGGAGTTAGCAGATGTGACCTGCATTGGAGAGCATCTGATACACACAATGATATTAGAAGCGATTTATTACCTGTTGGGGGCAAATTAAGTATAGAAATCATGTCTCCCTATGATTTCAGCCACTGTTTAGAATAGCAAAGAACTTCTCATGTTGTTCACAGAGCAAGGAGTGGGGCAATAGTTTCCAATGGCTACCAATGGAAGGGGGCACAAATGCCGTTTGGTATACTTTGGAGTGGAAGAGGGCCTGAGATGTAAGGTCCAAGCTGGAAAACAGTTCAGTTTTTCCAGATGACTTAAGAAAGAGCCAGAGAGACTGGCTTTCCACGTCCACACATGAAAAGTTACCTGGCGAAGTCCTCAGCGGGCAGCTGAGAAGGCAGAACTGTGGGGATTGGAATCTGCACACAGGTGGAAAGGGGGTCACAGGGGAGGGCTCTGCCCTCAGTGACCTTGCCAGTCTGTGGCAGAGGGGGGCCTCCTCGCCCAATTTCAAGAGGAATCGGGGCCCCTGCACGGCATGGAGCAGAGGCGGAGAGGAACACGTAAAAAGGAGCGTGACCCTAGAGTAACTGGGCAAATGCTGACATTGGCTATAAACCCTAATTTCAGGATGGAAAGTGTTTTTCTCCAGAGAAGCATCTACCTGGTTTTCGATGACCAGGTGAGCGAACCTTCTGGGTTTGCTTCCTTCTACCTTTCCCTCTACTCACAGCCTCCACTTCCTCTTGAAGATGGAAACTGTACTCATTCATTCCTTCATTCAAAAATATGTATTAAGCACCGCTGGATACCAGGCTGTACTCTGGACATGGGGAGTACAGTCAAGAACAAAATTACCAAAATCTCCTCTCCATAGAGTTGCAAATAAGTGGGTTGGACAGGAAATAAACACCTAAATATATAAAGTATGCAGAGTGTCAAGTGGTGATAAGTCCGTGGGGGGAAAAAAACTCAAGAGAAGGTGGATGGAACGTATCCAGGGGAAGGAGGCCTCACTGAGCACAGTGCTGGAACACTGAGGGAGAACATTCTAGAAAGAGGCAGCATGTACAAAAGCCCCGAGGAGAGAGTGTGGCTAGGGCCTGTGAACAACGAGGGCTGGGGACATGAGGTCATGACGGGGGTCCAGAACCCAACCTCCGTTATGTATCAGGCAGCCCTGTCCAGAGTCAAAATTATTATGATTCTAAAATTATTTTTCAAAATACACAGAGCCTAAATCTATAATCAGTAATTGCAAACTCAGATACCCAGAGAGGGGTATCCAGACAGGTAACGGTTAATGAGGTGGGTGTGACAATTAAACAGTAGGACTCCAGTGCCACTCCAAAACCCAGTCTGTGTTGCCAGGTTTTTCAAAAGACACCAAAATCTTGATTTCTAGGAGAAATGATTCGGATTTTTAAATCACCATGAGGCGCCACCAGAAAGGCGCCTACAGGCTTATAGGTTGTGACCGTCTCCCAAATATTGCCACAGACCCTGGGAATCTAATTTCAATGAAAAGGCATTAAACCCCTCTCTTGTTCTCGCTTTCCTTTTTACCAATTCCTGACCCGAAAGGGTGCCAAGAGATGCTAAAAATTATTTCCAGGAAAAAGCAGGACTTGACTCTCATGAGGATGGGGCTGAGATTCCGTCCAAGGAGCAATCAGCTTGCTTCATTTTTATGTCTTTCTCAGGACTTTTTCCTGATCACCGCTCATCATGGGTCATGGCAAGATGGTCCAAATCTGTCCTCCTTCGGGTTTTCATTAGTTGTGTGATGATTACTATTATGTCATCTGGGGTTGATTTAAAAGTGGTGAAATGTTTGCAGGTTTCATAAATGGTTGTCAGCCACTGTTTAGAATGGCAAAGAAGTTCTCATGTGGTTCACGTCGCAAGCAGTGATCATTTCCAATGGCTACAGACAGAAGGGGGCAAAGGGGTGCTTTGAAGGCTTCTGTACTAGGAGATTAGAAACTGGAGGCAGGGTGGAGGCTAGGAAGGACAACTCTCGAAACTTCTTAAGACCTGGGACACCCAGGGTGATGACACTTAAGTCATCACCGACCTTCTCCACCCCAAAGCTGGGCTTAAGCAAGCCCCAGGCAAGGGTCCCTGTTGCTGTCGAGATTGTTCTGGATGTAAGTGACAGAAAACTTGCTTCCACGCAAAAAATACCTTATTGACTTGGGAAATGACCAGTTCTGGAGAGCCCTGGTTCCAGAGTCAGATGTAGGTCATGTGTCTGTCTCGTAATCAGTCCCTATTCAGGACGATTCTGTACTGTGCCATCCCTGCAACTGGGGATGGAGGGGGCAATGGTTGATTTCCAAGTGCAGTCAGCAACATTTGCTGGAACTGGACTGGTTCCTGGTGGCGCCCAAAACTGTGTGATGATGTGCCTATGTCTCTGCTGTCTCCACCCTCCTCCTGGGCCGCAGTGCTGGTTATGAAACTGGTACTCTGTCCAGGCGCTGTGCTGTGCTCCTCGGTGCATTCTCTCCTCTACTCCTCAGACATTCTAATTAGCTTGGTACTTTGCAGACGTGCTGCTATTCTGTCCTCCATATGCTCATTCCTATAGGCCTAAAGAATTTTCTTTTATTTCAGAGTGGGTTATCTCTTTTTGTAGTGTTGCAAACAAAAATTGCACTCAATAATTGAGACCCTCCAGCCAAGTGTGGGAGATGCCCTGGTCCTCTGAAGAAAGGTGGGAAATGAGTCAGTATCCCTAGAGTTAAAAGGGTGGGGAGGCCGAAGTGAGAGGATCACTTGAGATCAGGAGTTTGAGACCAGCCTGAGCAAGAGCAAGACCCCTGTATCTGTACCAAAAAAATACAAAAATTAGGCAGGAGCCTGTAGTCCCAGCTACTCTAGAGGCTGAAGCAGGAGGATTGCTTGAGCCCAGGAGTTTAAGGTTGCAATGAGCTATGGTTGTGCATCTGAGCAAGACTCTCAAAGAAAAAAAGGAAAATGAAACAGGTGACTCTGGCTATACTTACGTCCCTGGGCCTGTGTTTCCCTCCTTCCTCTGAGCTTTACCTCCATTGTTTCCTCCTCTGGACTTTCTCATGCTCCATCCAGGGCACCGCAGGAACGTCTGATACGCACGGAAGTTGCGAACTGACACCCGTAGATGTGCTTTGTTTGGTCTGCGGAGCATTTAAAAAGGAGAATGGCGCCAACATGTGAAAATCTGGATATTTCACACAAAAATGCTGATTTCTGGCTTCCATTAGCAAAAATCACAAGATCTTTCAACGCTGCGTCTACATTTCCACATGACTTCAATTGACTGGAGCTAGGGAATAGCTTTCCTTTTTAGATGGATAATTAGTTCATCCCAGTCCCCACCTCTCCCTAGAGTCTCTCCAGCAGGGTTGGTTACCATTTACCATGGGGATGGGGCTGTCAGCTGTCAGATGATAGATTTAAGAAAGAAAGGAAATCTTTCCTCTCTCCAAGTCACCATCAAAAATACGAAAATAAAGTATCAACCGAGTTGGTCATTGGCCTTAAAAAATGGGGGAAAGCATCTATCTTCAGGTAAATCAAGGTCTATCAACGTGGCACTGTTAATACTTGTGGTTACACAATTCTCTGGGGTGGAGGTCTGTCCTCTGCCCTCTAGAGTGGCATTGAACATGTCCGTGTGGGGATCATATGCCATTCAGAAGCAGACAGGTACCCTGTGCTCCAGGCACTCACCCCCAGTTTGTAAAGAGTTACCCGAGTTACCATAAGCAAGGAAAGCTGTTTCTTGCTCTGCGTGGTGCCCGAGCAGACTCGGGATTGGCAGGAGAGGTTATGAGTTGGCTGATTTTGGTTTAATCCCAGGTGGACTTGCCAACCATTGAGACCATTTACGACTCCCTATCTGAGATGTTATAGAAGGCATTCGGTGTTCAAGGAGAGGTTAAATGATTTTTAAAAGTCTCTGGAGAACTTCTTAATATTTAGCAAAAAGAGCCCAGGGTGGATGCTGCTTTCAAAATGTTTGCACCATGGATAGAACTAGAGATCATCACGGTAAGTGAAATGATCCAGCCACAGAAAAACAAGTACCATGTGTCCCCACTCATATGGGAGAGCCGAAAAAGTGGATCTCATAACTAGAATGACGCCAGAGGCTGAGCAGGGAGGGGGCTGGGGATGTAACATAAGGTTACATAGTAGATGGAAGTTCTATTGTTTGACAGCGCAGTAGAGAGACTGTGGTTAACCCCAAGGTATTGTGTATTTCAAAATAGCTAGAATATTTGAAACTTTTACCAATACAAAGAAATGATAGACATTTGAGGTGATGGACTCCTGCAATACTCTGATTTGATCATTACACAGTGTATACAGGTATCAAAATATCCCGTGTGCCCCATAAGGATGTACAGTTATTCCTAGAAAAATTTTGCAAACAAAGGGATCTACTTTAGATCATGGGTGGTGATGAGGGCTTGTTGGAGAGGGAAAGGAAGGCTGACATGACCTTCAGATGTCTCTGAGGTCTCCCCCAGCTGGGGTTCTGTGAACTGTGGCTCAGAGTGGGTTTCCCCAAGACGGGGTCAAAATGTTGCCTGTTGCATCTCTGCAGCTCGTAACCATTCCCTACCGTGGAAACTTAAGGGTATGAATGTCCAGGGAGAGATACCATTTTCCCCTAGGTCAGTATTGTGTGTGATGTGACACTTTTTAATTTTATTATTTTTTTTGTTTTGGCCTTTCACCAGTGTGATAAATCCTGTTGATGTGTGAAATACCATCCATGCTAAGGTTCCCCATAGTAACGATGATAGTTACCGCTCACCCATGCAATACACATTTATTGAAGGCCTCTGTGAGGCAGCCATTGTTCTAAGCACTTAACAAGCAGCTGTGTGCAGATCTGGCAAAGCCCTTGCCCTCATGGAGCTTCTGTTTTTAGTATAGGGAAGACGGACCCAAAAAAAGCACATAAGGAAATATACATAGTATGATAGAGAGTATAAAGTGGAGAGAATTAAAGTGGGGCATAGAGAGTGTTGGGGTAGAGTAGGGAAGAGTGATTTTAAAATATATGTATATTTTTTAATTTAAAATAGAGTGGTGGGCGGCGCCTGTGGCTCAAAGGAGTAGGGCACCAGCCCCATATGCCAGAGGTGGTGGGTTCAAAGCCAGCCCTGGCCAAAAACTGCAAAAAAAAAGAGAGAGAGAGAGAAATAGAGTGGTTACAGAGGTGGCATGCTGGGAGATGGGGCCTCTGGAAGTAAAAGGCCCTGATGTATATACAGCCTTTGTCACTCACCCTGGTGTAAATACTCCCACTGTGGCTGATTTCAAGCTCCCAGTTGCTTAATAGCCAGTTTGCAAAACTCATGCAAGTTTAACAATGGCTTCTTGTGGGGTGGTACAGCCTGGCACCAGCACACCCTGGCAGGGAAGGCCTCCCTTAAACCATCTGGCAGAACAGCACACAGAAGCTCTGGGCAGAATTATGCCTAGTGTGTTCAGGAGTAGCCAGGAGTGCATCGTAGCTAAAGCTGAATGAGGGGCAAGGGGGCAGGATGTACAGTCAGAGAAGCCACCAGGGGCAGGTGATATAAGGCCTATGCAGCCAACATCATATTTTTGGCCTCTACTCTGAGTGAGGTGGGAACCCCTGGAAGGCTATGACCAGAAGAGGGACAGGATCTGACTTCGATTGAGCTGAGTCCCGCTGGCTGCTGTGATAGCAGACTGCAGGTGGCAGAGAGTGGAGCAGAAGACCTGTTAGGAGACTGTTCGGGCACAGAGGTGATGGGAACTTAGACCAGGGCAGTGGCAGTGGGTGGATAAGAAGTCATTGGATTCTAGTTATATTTTGAAGGCAGAGCTGATGGGGTTTGCCGAGTGAGTGGCTCCAGGGAGGGATGTAGAGGGAGGTGACTCCAGGGTTTTTGTCCTGAGTAGCTGGGAGGAGGGAGCTGGTGGAAGAAGCAGGTTGGAGAGAAGCTGGGTGCTAGAATGCAAGACCATCTCATTCCATCCTCATAGGTAATTCATTTTATCACATCTATTATAGAGTGAACAGTACCAAGATGTGAGGAGGTTAAACAGCATTCCCAGGATGGGCCAGGGTGGCCCAGGATGGCAGGTGGCCAGGCCAGGACTCCCACCTTCTACCGCTCTGCTGCCCTACCGTGTTGCCCTGGCCCTCCTGGTCCCATTTCTTCTCTGTATTTTGCAGAAATGGGGAAAGAGGAACCAAGACCCCCTTGTTTATGAAGAGCTGTCTAGGACAAATTTCTTGGATTAACCTCATAAAGATTAATATTTCCTAGGAGAGCTCACGCTTTTAAAAAAATCCGTAGCCCAGAAGTCTTTGATTTTTGTGTGCACGTGGGTTTAAATCCAGGCTCCACAACTTTATGGCTTCTCTGGGCTGAGCCTCAGTTTCCCTTCCCTGAGCTGGAGCAGTAAGAATTCCTCTCAGATTTCATGCAGTCCTGCACAGAAGGCACACAGCACTCTGCCAGGCCTCTTGTCACCGGTGGCACTTGGAAGGCCCATGACCATCATTGTTTGAGAGAAGGAATTAGGAAGTTGGATTTTGTTTCAGACAAAGGCTGACCTGCCTTCAAAGCTGGGGCGAGGTCGAGGGGCTCTGGAGCACATCGTGCTGGGGAGCTTTGCGGTTTGGCCTTTTTTTTTTTTTCCTCTCTCCTGTTCTTTTTTCCTTGGAGGCCTCACTCTGTGTTTCTGTGGCACTTAACAGGAGGACGGTCCTAGGGAGTTGCGAATCTCCGGGCTCCCAAAGTAGGGACCTCAGCCTCCCAGTGTCTCCTGCCCCGAGCTGTCATTTGTCGGAGGCAGAACGGCATGTACTCGCAAGAAGCCAATCCCCAGATGTGAGCCCATTCGGGGCTGCCACGTTTTTCCTGATGAAATTCCTGACTTGGTGTGTTGTGTTTTTTTAAAAACCCTCCCACTGCCTCCCAAAACCTCAGCCAGGGAAGAGAAACATTTCTCGTTGAATTACCGGTTTTTGAAATGGTGTCAAATTATGCCCCACTTCCATGGCCTGTATACGCCATTCTTTCCACTTAGCGCTTTCCAGAGAGGCCTGGATGGCAGAGCATGGGGATTACCTCGGCCAGCCCTTGCATTATACAGATGGGAAAACTGAGGTTCGGCGAGACCAAGGAAGAGCGGCCGCCTGCCGCCCCCAACACTGTTCAGTCTGTCTCAGAGCCTCGGTCATACCCAGATCTCTTGATTCCAGGCCTGTGTTTTCGTCCTCCTTTGTCAGAGGTCACAAACGGGCAGCCTGCGGCCACCTCTACCCCACAGATGTGCTTTCTTTGGCCTGAGAGTGTTTTGATTTGATGAGCTGCCAGCATTTAAAAATCAGCAGCATAAAAACCCAGATTTCTGGCTTCTCTGGGACCATTGGGAGATCTGCCAAATGAGGTCTGCATTCCTGCATGGTGACAATTGAGGATCTCAGTCACAGCCACTCCCTTCAGCCAGAACATGTCCCCTTCAGTTTCCCCGCAATCTTCACCTGTCCCTCTAGTATCCCCTGGACAGTGGGGCTCAGTGGCCGTTGCCATCGCAGACCTTTCCCTCCTGGTTTCTTGGGGTACAGTTCAGAGGAAAGTAAAAATCATTCTGGAAACTTGCATCTTTATCAAAACCCAGAAACTACACAAAAAAGAAATCCACCGAAATGACCACTTGTTTAAGAATTCATGGGGCGGGGCCTTATTTCTTTGTGGCAGGGAAAAAAAATGTCTATGCATTTACCATGCGAACAGAATACTTCAGGGTCAAAAATAGCTGGCCCCTTCACCCTCTGAGGTTGCCTCTCCTGCCTCTGCCAGCCTTATGTCTGCCATGCCCATGTGCCAACGCTGGAGTTTCCACTTACGTTTTTAAGGCAGAAATAAACTTATTTGACCTCAATCTGCCCCACTTCTCTTGAAACTTGAAATGCTATTAAACCAAATTAAGACGTTTTGAAAAGTCAAAATAATCTTTTAACTACTCAAGAGTGGGTGAGAGTATGGTCAAGTTTGTGTACAAGGGTGAGCGTGTGTGTACGGGCCTGCCCAGCAGGTGTGTTGTGAGTGTGTGAATGTGTGTATGTGTCTAAGCGTGTCGCTGCACGAGCGCGTGTATATCAGTGTGTAGATGAGTGTGCAGATGTGAGGAGTTCTGATTTATAGGACTTCCACCCAATAGAGTTAAGCAAAAGTGTTTGTCTCTGGCTCTGCCCTTTACTATAGACGTAAGACAGGGTGCAAGTTGATAAACTTGGCTTTCACCCTGCTTTGATGCTCTCATAGTGACCTTGGTTAAGGCTGAGTTAAAGTTAACTTCCCGTCCATTTGTTGGGAGGCTTGTGGAGAGAAGAGTTGGGTATCACTTTCTTTCCAGGGTAAGTGACCAGAGGGTAGGGACTAATGCTTTCAGAATGCCTTCTGCGCTCCCGACGTCAGTGTAAAGGTTATCTGCTTACTGTCCAAAGTGAGCTTTGGAACTTTCTTTTAATACTTAGGTGTTAATTCTAGTGTATGCTTCAGAAAAAAAAAATACATATTCTGTACCATGTATCCCCAATAAAATGTACCAACACATATATAGATATATAGATATATAGATATCCCCTGTACCTAATTTAAAGGTATTTCTTAGAATGAGGCTTCATTTATTTAAGGAGGAAAATGAACCCAAGAAAAATGTGTGTAAACAATGCACACAGTTTGTTGATGTGACACAATCATGAATGATTGATGTAATTTAATCCTCACAATGCTTAGAGTAGCAGGAGGTCAGCCTACCCCTAAGTCAGTAAATGGTCCTCACATTTTGTACTTCCTCAAAGCATTGAAACTTGTCATTAGATACTTAATTGTGTAACCTTTTGCTTAATTTGTTTCTTCAACTGGGGCTGTGTCTGGCATTTCAAGGTTGGGTTTCCAGTATCTAGCTGTGTGCCAGGTACACAGGACATGATCGAGAGATACCAGCACATGAATGCACAAATGCCCAGCAAGGTAAGAATTACTGGGCTATAACGGTGCTAAGTAACTTGCTTCAGATTTATCAACTAGGATACAGGAAAGGTGAGATTCGAACTCATGGCTTTCAGGCTGCACAAAGCCTATGAACTTTTTGCCAAACACTACTACATGGGACTCAGGTCAGATCGTGGTAGCTGGCCCATCATAAAATGAGGAAAACGAAGTGGAGCTTTACAAAACTATAAGCATACCGGGCAGCGCCTGTGGCTCAAGGAGCAGGGCACTAACCCCATATGCTGGAGGAGGTGGTGGGTTCAAACCCAGCCCCAGACAAAAACTGCAAAAAAAAAAAAAGAACTACAAGCATACCTCAGAGATGTTTGGGGTTTGGTCCCAGACCACCACAATAAACTCCAAATTGCAGTAAAGCGAGTCACACAAAGTTTTTGGTTTCCCATATAAAAGTTGTGTTTACACTATAGTGTAGTCAAAGAAGTATGCCATAGTGTTGGGTCTAAAAATAGATACAAATTTTAATTAAAAATACTTTATTGCTTAAAAAAACGATAATAATCATCTGAGCCTTCAGCAAGTCATAACCCTTTTGCTGGGGGTGGGCCTTGCCTCAGTGGCCATGGCCTCTGACTGATCAGGTGGTTGTTAAAGGTTGGGGTGGCTGTGGCCATTTCCTAAAATGAGACAACGATGAAGTTTCTCGCATCACTTGACTCTTCTTGTCATGAAAGATTTCTCAGTAGCGTGTGATGTTGTGTGACAGCATCTTACTCTCAGCCGAACTTCGTTCAAAGTCAGAGTCAATCCTCTCAAACCCTGCCACTGCTTTATCAACTAAGTTGATGTAATAGTCTAAATCCTTTTGTTTCATTTCAGCCATGTTCACAGCATCCTCACCTCAAGTCGATTCCTCTCTATAAACCACTTTCTTTGCTGATCCTCAAGAAGCAAGTTTTCATCCATTCAGGTGTTACCCTGAGACTGCAGCAGTTCAGTCATATCTTCAAGCTCCACTTCTAATTCTAGATTCTAGAGTGCTATTTCCACCATGTCTGCACTGACTTCTTGCCCTGAAGTCTTGAACTCCTCAAAATCGTCCATGAGAGTGAGAGTCAACTTCTTCTAATCTGATATCAATGTTGATATTTTGACCTCCTCCCATGAATCATGAATGTTCTTAATGGAACCTAGAATGGTGAATTCATTCCAGAAAGTTTTCAATTTACTTTTCCCAGATCCATCAATCACTGTCTAGGGCAGTGATTTATAAAATATATTTCCTAAATAACAAGAATTGAGAGTCAGAATTATTCCTTAATCTATGGGCTGAAAAATGGATGTTGTATTAACAGGCATAAAAACAACATGAATCGCTGATATATCTCCATTGAACTCTTGGGTGAGCAGGTGCATTGTTAATGAGCAGTAGTATCTTGAGATGAATCTTTTTTTTTTTCTGAAAGTAGGTCTCAACAGTAGGCTTAAAACATTCAATAAACCATGCTATAAACAGACGTGCCATCACCCAGGCTTTGTTGCTTCATTTATAGAGAACAAGCAGAGTAGTTGTAGCATAATTCCAAAGGATCTAGGGTTTTTGAAATGGTGGCTGAGCATTGGCTTTAACTTCAAGTTACCAATGTTAGTCCCTAACAAGAGAGTCAGCCTGTCCTTTGGTGCTCTGAAGTCAGGTGTTGACTTCTTCTCTCTAGCTATGAAATTACTAGGTGGCATTGTCTTCCAAAGGAAGTCTGTTTCATCTGTATTGAAAATCCACTTCTTAGTGTCACCACCTTCATCAATAATCTTAGCTAGACCTCCTGGATTATTTGGTGTAGCTTGAACTTCATCCCTTGCTGCTGCTACTTACACATTTATTTTATGGAGATGGCTTTTTTCCTTAAACCTCATGAATCAACCTGTGCCAGCTTCAAACTTTTCTTCTGCAGCTTCCTCACTCTCTCAGCCTTCATAGGATTGGAGAGAGTTGGGGTCTTTCTCTGGATTAGGCTTTGACTTGTGGGAATACTATGGCTGGTTTGATCTTCCATCCAGACCACTCAAACTTTCTCCATATCAACAATCAGTCAACTTTGCTTTCTTATCATTTGAGTGTTCAGTTAAATTTCCTTCTAGAACTTTTCCTTGGCATTCACAATTTGGCTACCTGTTTGGCACAAGAGGCCCGCCATTTCAGCCTGCCTCCGTTTTTAACAGGTCTTCCGCACTAAGCTTAATCATTTCTAGTGTTTGATTTAAAGTGAAAGATATGTGACTCTTCCTTTCATGGGGACACTTAGAGGCCATTGCAGAGTTATTCACTGACTTTATTTCAATATTGTTGTGTTTGAAGGAACAGAGGGGTCCCAGGTGAGAGAGAGAGATGGGGAATGGCTGGTCAGTGGAGCAGTTAGAATAACTGAACTCTTTCTCTCTTTCCAACACATATCTCCATCACGTTTCTCACCTCAAATTTTCAGAATTTGTAGGATGAGGTATAGCAGTGTGAGGCTGGGAATTCACAGGAAGGAGGCAGTATTCGTTTCCTGAGGTTTCTATAATAAAGTACCACAAAGTTGTTGACTTTAAATGACAGCAATTTATTCTCTCTACAAGTAGAAGTCTCCAGAGAGCCTGCAAGGTGCCAGCAGGGCTATTCTCCTTAGGTTGAATCCTTCCTTGCCTCTTCCTAGCTTCTGATGATCTCTCACTTAAGAGATATGCAGTGGGTCAATAGAGGGAGGGTTAGTAGGGGGACCACACCTATGGAGCATATCTCAAGTACAAGTTGGATCTATCAGGTGTAGAACACAAATTAATCCTGTAATTGGGTAAATGAGGTGAAGGCTGTGTTGTTTAGTAGGATGTAAGCACTCCAATTTGTACAAATAATCAACACATTCAATCCCATAATGGCATAAATGTATTTGTGATCTATGTACAAATGACTTAATTTAAAAAAAAAACCACCCATAGAAACACCTTCCAGAACATAAGTATAAGTGTTCCATGGACGAGGCTGAGGGTGGGGTGCAGGTTGCTGTATTTCCCCATTCTAGCCTCACAAACCCGTGTAGTTAGGTGTGATCCTTACACCCATTGTTTGGATGACAGAACTGATAGGTTAAAAAGGTAAGTGACTTGGCTGAGGTCACACATTTAGTGGGTGAGAGGAGGCCATACTGTGAATTTAGTCTGAAACTGGAACACTTCAACACTGTGTCACACTGCCTTACCCCACTGCAGCGGGAGACCCCAGGGGGCTCATATCTCACACTTTTTGCTGTTCTGCAAGGCCCAGAGGTGACCTGGATAATTTTCCTGTTTAAGGGAAGGGGCTTCTGCAGATTCTAAGCTAATCACATGATATCAGCTCTGCCCCCCACTTAAATAAACTTTAGACCCTCCCAAGGCAAATGAGGGGCGGACGAGCCCAGCATGAGACTCCCTTCCCAAGGCGCTTCTAGGCTCCAGTCAAGGAGAAGGATTCCATGAAGAGCAGCCCACGTGCCAGGCACAGTGGCTCACACCTGTAATCCTAGCACTCTGAGAGGCTGAGAAGGGTGGATTGCCTGAGCCCAGAAGTTCGAGACCAGCCTGAGCAAGAGTGAGACCCCATCTCTAAAACCAACTCAGCGTTGTGACTGCAGCCTGTAGTCCCATGTACTCAGGAGGCTGAGGCAAGAGAATGGCTTAAGCCCAAGAGTTTGAGATTGCTGTGAGCTATGATGCCACGGCACTCTACCAAGGGCAACAAAGTGAAACTGTGTCTCAAAATAATAATAATAATAATAATAATAATAACAGCCACTTCCCCTCCCAAGTCACAGCACCCCGCACCAGCTCAGCCCTCCACTGTGGGCCCCCAGTGACCTGCATTTATTTATTAGTCCTGGGTATCCCTTGGCAACTTCTCTTTTCCAGAATCCCTGAGCAGGAGCACCCTGAGGATACGGAACTCGATTCATGTGAAGGAATGATGTGCCGCCACCAGCAAACCCAGGCAGCCTCGCTCCACACCTGAGGCCTTGCATTTATTTTTAACTTAATTTAAAATAAATCTACATTCACATGATTCCAAAGTTAACATTGTAAAAGAATACAGTGAAAAGGTCTCCTTTCTATCTCCACAACCGCTTTCATCAGTGCGATGGTTAATGTTAAGCGTCACCTTGACAGGCTGCCTGGTGACCCCTGGGTGGGTCCTGTGTGGCTGTTCCTGGATGGCACGAACACTGACTTGGTGGACTCAGTACAGTAGATGGCCTTTCCCATGTGGACAGGGGTGATCCAACCCACTGAGGGCTTGAATAGGACAAAAGGCAGAGGAGGAAAAAATTTGTCACCTGTCGTTCTTTCTGCCTCAGAGCTTGAGCTGAGACCTCTCATCTTATATCCTTGAACTACCATCAACATCACTGGCTCCTCTGCTTCTCAGGCCTTTGGACTGGAACTGAATGATGCCACCGGTCTCTCTGGGTCTCCAGGCTGCAAATGGTAGATCATAGGACTTCTCAACCTCTAACCAATTCTCTATTATCTGTGAGCACCCAGAGAGCTCCCGAACTCCTGCACAAACAATGCCACAAGGCTGGGCCTGGTGGCTCATGCCTGCAATCCTAGCACTTAGGGAGGCCAAGGCAGATGGATCTCCTGAACTCAGGAGTTCGAGACCAGCCTGAGCAAGAGTGAGACCCGGTCTCTACTAAAAATAGAAAAACTAGCCAGGCATAGTGGTGGGCACCTGTAGTATCAGCTACTCAATAGGCTGAGTCAAGAGGATTGCTTGAGCCCAAGAGTTGGAGGTTGTTGTGAACTATGATGCCACAGCGCTCTAAACAGGGTGACAGAGTAAGACTTTGCCTCAAAAAAATAATAATAATGGTTCAATACAAACTATGTTATGTATGTGACTTTGCACATATACAATTACAGTCAGTTCCTAGAAGTGGATTACTAAGTTAAAGCAGTGATTTTCAACTGGTGTGCCCTGAAAAATTTTTAAGATCATAAATTAAATTATTTTTCAAAAGAAGTTCAAAGCGTAGTAAGTATATTTTTTTTTTTACTCTTTTCTTTGATCAACATAATTTAAGGTGTGCCACGGAAGTTTAACTATAGATTCAAGTGTGTGCCATGAGATAAAAAAAGTTGAAACACACTGAGTTAAAGGGTGGGTGCACTTATAATGTGGAGAGACCATGTCAAACTGCCTTCTAAAAGGACCATAGTGATACACACTCCTACCAGCTATAGATGAGAATGTCTGTCTCTCTACAGCCTCACCAGCAGAGTTTGTTTGCAAAGTTTGCTATTTCTGTCAAGATGACACTTACATAAAATTTACTGCCAACACTGCCAACACTGTTCAAAGCCCTTCCCACGTATGCCGTCTCCCTGCAACTCTGCGAAGTAGGCACTTGAATTGTTCTCACTTTACAGGGGAGGAACTGGGATATGGAGGGTTAATGTCCTTCCTGAGATCATTCAGCTCTGCAGTAGAGGAGGTAGGATTTGAACCCCGGCACTCTGGCTCAGAGACTGCGTTTATGGGCTTCATCACTCTGTTCAGTGAATTCTGGGACATGGATCAGAATAAATGGAAAAGTGAAAAATGGGAAACTGAAGTCCTCTGCAAAGTCTGGTCTGCTAAGCTTTATGAAGCTTCTTTTCCTCATATGAGTGGAATGAGCATAGTAACAACATCTGCTGTTCACTGAACACCTGCCAAGCACTGGGTACTGCACTGTGATGAGCACCTTACACATCTCCTCTTTATCTTCACTTGAGCCCTCTGAAGTAAATACCATTATCCCCATTTTAAAGATGAAAAGACTGAGGTTCAGAGATGCTCAGAAATCTTAGGCAACTGGTACATAAGAGACAGAATTTTGAAACCGGGTCTGATTGATTCCAGAGCCTGGGCCCACCCCCACCCTTGGACTCTGTGCCCCTGGGGAACCATTTAGAAGCTTAGACTTGGTTTTGGCACTACACCTACCTAGTACCAGTGTGTGGACTCACCAGTGCCTGGGGTGTCCACGTTCCATTTGCTCATGGAAAATTGACCTTGCCCATGTTGGCTCTCCCTTCCCTCCTCTGCTGTGCCAGGGTGCGGATGTGAATGCAGGCAGCTTTTAGGGACCGCTTGGTGGACAGGGTTCTAGAAGGTTGTGTGGCCCGGAAGTGCTGCTGCGCTGATGTCGGAGGCCTCTACCTCTGAACTACAAGCGAATGCTCCCCTCCAACAAGAGCACATTGTGTTCTGGCCCCACTCTCCCACCCAGCCTACTTTAAATGCAGATCCTTCTGCCAACAGCTACTTTTAGCAAGGGCAGACTATCAGAAGGAGAGAAACTTACAAGAAAATAGCAAAATGGAAGCATTGTTCCTGAGGGTTTGGAGCGGGCTCAGGGAACTGTGGGGTGGGAGAGGCCTGGAGACGTGCTCTGCCATCACAAATAAGTTGTGCAAAAAAAAAAAAAAAATGTTAAAGTTTTTCTTTAAAGCTGAAAGGAGTAGAGGGCAGGCAAAACTAACTTCAGAAGGGTCTGAAATCCCATAGTCCTGTGGAGGCTCCTCTGAGGGAGCCGGGAATGTTTGGAGAGGGAAAAATCCCATCTTGAGGCTGGAAGAAGCATAAGGCCATCGGTGGACTCATGTTTGGTGACACAGAGGATGTTAGGCAGGACAAAACAACTGTGGACTACGGCCAGGTGCAGTGGCTCACACTTGTAATCCCAGCACTCTGGGAGGCTGCGGTGGGAGGATTGCTTGAGTTCAGGAGTTCGAGACCAGCCTGAGAAAAAGAGATACCCCCATCTCTAAAAATAGCCAGATGTTGTGGCGGGCACCTGTAGTCCCAGCTACTCAGGAGGCTGAGACAAGAGAATTGCTTGAGCCCAAGAGTTTGAGGTTGCTGTGAACTATGATGCCACAGTGAGACTATATCTCAAAACAAAACAAAACATTGTGGGCTGAGAAATTGTCCTTTTATGGGAAACAAAAGTTCTCAGGGATAAGCTACGGCCATATGATAAAAGGATGCAAGGATGGTTCCAACCCCACACTCGATAAAGCATCTAGTCCACAGGAAGTTGCCACATGCAGTGGTGAGTGGACCATCTCCAGAAGCATTCAGGGCAGGCTTGGGTGTGATGACACAGGGATTCCAACCTGGAAACAGGACAAAGGCCTTGAGCAGAGGTTCACAAACACTAGTTCACGTTCAGGGGCAGCTCTGTGCCAGTTCTCACACCCATCCACAGTGAAATGTGAACAAAAAGAATTAGGTGGTGAGGTTTTCATCTCAAAAATAGAGTTGGTTTTATTGAAAGGACTGTCTGTGGAGTAGTAGTTTTAACCCAAGAAATGAAATACATTTTATCAAAAGGATTGTCCTTTGAGACTAAGCCCTTCTTATATTTGCATGTTCAAATGTCCCTTATAAAATGACCACTTTGCAACCAGGATTAGAGAATGTCCAAGTCTTTTCCGTTGCTGAAATTCTGCGATTCTAGGAAAATGTGCTTCTGATTTGAATGAAAGGGAGTGGGAAGAACAAGTGTAAAACTGAATCTAAACCCCACACATCAGAAACGGCCCTGTCAGTGTCCACGTCCTGTTTGGAGATGTGGTTAATTACCAGGAAGAGCAGTCAGCAAGCTGCCGTAGAACCGGAGAGCAGGGCCGGAGGTGAGATGTTACGCATCAATTCGGTATTATTATGCGAATTTAAAAACAACATGCATGAATTACATAACCTTTGATCAAAACTACGCACTTTTAAAAAATAAAAGACAGACAGTAACAGCTGCCCTTTACTCGGTGCTAAGAGCTTTTTCATATTTCATGTAATGAATTCCATCTTAGAGATGAGGACGGAGCTCGGAGAGCTGAAGTTATTTACTTTGCTGAACAGACAGGGTGAGTGTCGGGGTTTGTTTTGTGTTTTCCTTGAGATTCCAAGTCTGTCGTGATGTTCAGGTGTCCCCTGCCGAGGGCAGGACTTCTGTGAGGTTTGAGGAGAGGGACAGGATGGGAGTGGGGGTGGGGTACTGCTGCAGAAAGGACCAGAAGACAACCGGAAGAAAGATGATGACGAATAAGCATGTCACGTTTGGTTTCTGGATTGCATAGCTTGAGGAATTCTGTGGCTTCATCCAAACTAAGACGGAAACTATTACACAGTTGCACGGGGCATACCTGTTCCCTTCTCTGCTCACTTTGGGCTTGGTAGGAGGGAGGCAGAGTGGGAGAAAGCGAACCGTTGTGGAGCCTTTACTCTGTGCCAGGAACCTCAGGGCAACATCAGGCATCTAGCGCTCCCCGGGATGCTGGGACACAGTATTGCCATAAAGATCACTTTAGAATGCCTGCCACAGGGGTTTCTCAACCTGGGCACTGCTGATGTTTGCAGCCAGACAACTCTTTGCTGTGGGAGGGCTGAGCAATGTGGGGGGTCCAGCAGCATCCCCGGCATCTACCTGCTAGATGCCAGCGCACCCCACCCCCAAATTTTGACATTGAAAAATGGCTCCAGGCATTGCCCGGTACCCTCAGGGAGGCAAAATCCCTCACAGTTGAGAACCACTAGCCTCCTAGGACTAAGCAGGTCAGCCTAGTGGCCAGCTGTGATGATGCCCTTGTATAGATGAAGAAACTGAGGCTGAGGGAAGGTGTCACCTGATGATTAGCAGCAGAGCTGAGAACCGAACCAGGTTTGTTCAATGCTGAATTTACAGAACCAGCTAAAAAGGATCCAGGTCCGGACCTGACAGTTACCCTCCTGCTAGCACTGAAATACAGAAGTGTCTGTGTTTTTTTACCTGCAGAGGACATCTCTGCAAAGGAGGGCCTGGTGTTTCCTTAAGTTTTGGAAACATCACTGGCAGTGTCATGAGTGAATGCATGTGCCCTGGGGCCAAATGCCTTCCCTTACCAGCTCTGACTCCCCGTCTTGTCACTTAACCTCTCTGCTTCTCAATCTTCTCTGTACAATGGGCCTGAGATAGTCCCACCTCCTCACTGGGCAGGTGTGAGGATTGCGTGAGATAACATGAGAAAAGCAGGGCCTGGCAGGGAGATATTCAGCATCAACCAATAGGGGCTGTGATTCTTCCCTGACAGCTTTAAAATCCATTTCATCTACTCAGACCTGGAAATGGACCCCATTGACATACTTTAGGGCACCCTCTCTCCAGTGGCTGAGTCTGCCTCTTTGTAGTCGAGTCCTGGGGTTGCAATTTGGTTCGATTTTTCGCTGACCATAGAGCAGTCACCTCTGGGCTGCAGGAGCAGCCAGATTTGGCTTGAATGTCCCAAGGAGAAACCATCCAAGCTGACCAAGCATTGCCTTCCCCACCAATAGGAGTCTCGGGAGAATTATGGAAATGTCTTTGCACATGGAAGAGATTAATTCATGTGGTCACAAATAGCTTGAACACTGTGTCCTCGGCGCTGTGATCTAGTATCCCCTGAAATTTACTCAGGGTGCCAGCTCGGCAGCCAGAAAAGCCACAGGGCCGCCTTCAGCTGCCTGGCGCCCGTAGCTGAGGGACCTCTCAGGAATTTCCGAGGGTGGGGATGAGATTAAGTAGTTTGATTGTTTTTCATCTCTGCACACACACACACACACACACACACACCCCCCATAAGCCAACTTTCTGGCCTCCCACATCTCAGCCAAACTACATAATCAGGATGATGGTATAGCTCCTGGGGTTCCCACTTGCCCACCTACTTCCTCCCCCTGGTACACCCGCTTTCACCCCCATGTCACCTCCCAGTCTGCGCATGACTGGGCACCACCCTCCTTCAAGCATAGTGCCACTACCTCCACCTACCCCCAGCAGGTGGTGCATGGCTTGTAAGGCTGGGTGTGCTGGAATGGGGATTAAACCCCAGCTCTGCTAAGTGTGAGTAAGGGACTTACTCTCTGAGGACCTCAGTGTCTGTCCTCGCAGAATGGGGATCTAATCATTGATTACTGCCTTCCTCATAGGATCTTTTGAGATTTAATCCAGACAAGGCCAGTTAGATTCTTGGCACCATGCTGGGCATATGGTAAGGACTCCATCATGTTAGGTCTGGGCAGGTTGAGTTATAAAGGCCCCTCCTACATAGCTGGGGCAGGAGGACAGCACCAGGTCTAAAGAGGCTGGAGGAAGTGCTGAGTGGCCACGCGACCCCCAACCGCAGTGTGGCTGCCCAGTTGGCTGGCTGGACTTCTGCAGATTTGGGCTATAAGGAGACAGCACACCCAGATGGCTTAGTAGGCTATTACTTTACAGCAGCATAGGCAAGATCAGGAGGATGTCAGCTCCCACATCCTAGTGACACTAAACTGGAAGGGCCAGATGGACAGGTGACATGAGTGGTGGGTCACTCTGTCATTGTGGAACCAACCCTAGAGACCAGCTAAGTGGTTTTGCAGTCTGCAGCCATGCTGAAGAGGGGGCTAGGTGGAACGTGCCAGGCACCACTAGAACCAAAAGGGCCAATGAGAAATGACCTTGCTACAACTCCTCGCTGGGCTGTGCGCTGGCTGTGTCCCAGGGGATCCAGGGAATTCTGTCAAAACTTGGGTTGGACTCTGGTTGAGCCTTGCCCATGTAGCCTCTGTGGAGATACACAAGGTCACCAGGGAGTCAGTGGGAGAGGCGGGAGGGCATTCATGCTCACACCTGGCACACTGTAGGAGCACAGTAAGTAGCTGTTGCATGAATGAATGAATGAATTTAGCCAATGGTATTTGAAGGCCCCTGCCTGGAGCAGATTCTGCCCTTGTTCCTGGGAATCTAGAGATACATAAGACCTGGCCTATGCTCTCAAGACCTCATGTTAAAGTGCAGGAGAGGAATACTTCGACTGATTATTACTGGAGGATCCTGAGGGCTCTATAAAACTAAGCCACACTCCAAGGATAGGGCAAGTCACACTTTGTGGGGAATCAGTAAATGTCTCTGTTCATGAGAGCATTTTTGGTGGCAATTGGAAGAAATCTCAAAGTAGTCAAGAAAAAAAAAAAAGACTTAATTGGCTGAAAGAACTGAAAAGTCCACCTGAAGGTATGGCCGTATCCAGGTGTTCAAACCATGTCAAAGTGGTTACTCTCTCCTGCCTTGTCTAGCTCACCCGTGTCTCTGGGCTCTGTTTTCCTGTGTGGTTTTCCTCTGAGCAGGCTTACTCATCATGGTGGTCTCCAGCTGCTCCAAGGGTTCATCATCCTGAGGACTGGCAGTGGCAGCAGAGAGGGCACTTCTTCCCCCAACAGTTTCCCCCCCCAGAAGATCAATTGCAGGTGTGACTCTCATTGGACCAGTTGGGTCATAGGCCCATCCCTAAACAGCACTGTGGGGCCTAGGGGCGATCAGCTCCACCCAAAGGATAAGGATGGAGGAAGAACTCTGTTCAAGAAGAGGAGATGGTTGCTGGGCAGGTACAGACATCAGGTGTCCACTAGACCCACCAAGAAGACAGTTCATTTGAGCCTGATTGTGAGGATGAAATGGGAGTTCATCAGGGGGAACAGGGTAGGGAAGGGAATCTGAAGCAGCAAAGGACCAGAGGCCTAACATGACGTGTTTAGAAAACCTAGAAGGCGTCAATGTGAGTGGAGCATGGGGAGTTGGGCCAGGAGATGAGTAGCCAGTGAAGGGTGGAGAACTGAGAGGAGGCCAGATGACCAAAGTCCTTCGTTAAGTGGTTCAAAGAGGAAAGAGCTATGGTCTGATTTGTTTTTTAGAATTTATTCATTCATCCAACACATATTTACTGAGTATTATGTCAATAAGCAAATTCTGAATTCTGTTAATATCACAGGGCAATAATAGGAGATGAGACTGGAGATGTGGAGTGTGGAGGCAGGGAGGCCAGGGAGGAGGCTGGTGCACCAGACCACACACATGTGGATAAGACTGAGCTGGGCTGTGGAGCACGTTTCCCTTGCATCAGCTCTACTCAGAGCCAGACCCTTCCTATGTAGCGTGAGTACCAGAAACAGAATTCCAGGCTCTTGTTCGATGCCCCATCAGGTCAGCCTGCTGGGAGCAATGTTGTAGCATCTGTTTGAATAGGCTGTCACCAATGAATTACTCAGCCTATATTTGACCCTTGCTGGCCCACATACTGGCTATGACTGGCCTCCACCTCTCTGGGCTTTCATCTCCTCTGTTAAATGGCACTGTGACAGCAGCTACCTTGTGAGTATGAAGTAAGACAGTGCTCTCAAAGTGTCCGGCACAATGCTTATCACCTAAGAAATGCTCAATAAATGATGATGTTATTAAATACTGTTATTGCCATGGCACATCACTTTCCGGTACTCATCTCCCTCTCTTGGAAAAGGGGACCATGATAGCATGTACCTTAATGGAATGGTGAACCACCTAATGGCCATGTGACCTTGGGTACGTGACATCACCTCTCTGTGCCTTGGATTCCTTATTGGAAAACATGGGGCTAATATCAGTGCCTGCTACAGGGCTGGTCTATGAATTAAATCATGTTAAGTACTTAGAGGAATCTCCCGCACATAGTAAGATCTCAATAAGTGCCAAATTAAAATTATTTATTTATAACATAATAAACAACATAATATTGCTATGTTGCAATATATTGTTATATTAATTTAATTTATTATAATAATGTAGATTATATTGTTTTACAATATAATAAGAATAATATTATCTAATAGTAACATCCAAATCCAAAAATGCAAACTCCAAAATGCTCCTAAATCCAGAATTTTTGGATGCACCAACTTGATGCTCACAGGAAGTAGAATTGGAGGATTCGGGACTTTCTATTTTCAGATTAGAAATGTTCAACCAGTAAGAGTGTGTGTGTGTGTGTGTGTTGCAAATATTCCCAAATCCTAAGAAATCTGAAATCCCAAACATTTCTGGTGCTAAGCACTTCAGATAAGGGCTACTCAAACTATAGTTATCATGAACAAGTAGGGGCTATGGTGATAATTGAGATTATGATTTCATAAGGCCTGGTTACATGGTGCCTATTCTCAGGATGATCATCATTATCCTATCTGCCAGTTTGAGGGAAAACGATGGCATTTGGTTTGGGGGACAAAAGGCTCACTGTTTCCTCCCATAAAGGCAGATGTCCTTCACTCAGAATATGTGGTATAAAATATTACTCCTTGGGTGGGGTGAAATGACATGGGGGGGTGCCCAAGCCCATCTCTCACAGGCTGGTTCTCCTCCAGCCCACTTCTCCAGGGTGACAGGAGGGGTGTCCCCCACCAGTCCTGACAGTCCTGTAGCTCCCAGAATGTGACTCCAGCTGGCATTTCTGTTCTCTCTCATGCCTGGAATAATTTGTGGCCCCATTTGCAGGAGCAAAGCTCTCGTGATCAACCCTGCTCAGGTCCCGGAAGTAGTGATGCCTGGAAAGTGGTTTAGAAAGGTCAGGTGAGGGCAAAGTCCAAAGTGATTTCACGTGGCCGAGCTAAGTGCCTACCGGAATGGGGAACCCTTTTAATTTATGACAGTCTTGCCCTGTGAAGGAAAAGACAACACCGCCCCGGAGCAGTTTGATTGCCAAGTAATAAATCCCTTTGTGTCTATAAAATATACAGACATATCTAGCTCGTGTTTCAGAAAGGAAGAACCAAAAAATCTCTGCTAGTTGGACCCCTGGGATTAAACTCATATACATGAATCTATGGGAGGAACTTCATGGAGAATAAGGAGTTTATAATCATCAGACATTTTTAATTTACAAAGATCTGATCTGAGTCTGCCTGAGATCCCAAGTTCCTAAGCTGTGTGACTTTGAGCAAGTTACTTCACTTCTCTGTGTGTCTCATCTGTACAATGGAAAGAAGAAGGGTACTAGTTTCTGGGGTTGCGGTAAGGATTAAATGAATTACTAGACGCAGTGCAGTTAGAACAGTGCCTAGGATGCAGCCCCACTTGGTAAGGGTTAGTTACTATTACCTCACAGTACAGATTTTTGTTTGGAGATTGGTGATGATTTTCTGCCAGGCACACAGGAAAGCCAGTCTGGAGAGCAGCCCTGCTGTTTTGCAACAGAAACCCATAATTGTTTCTCCTTGGTTTTCTAGCTTGGTCTTCCAATGCCCACGTTTCATCATGCCCTGCTCCCCCCCCCCCCACCTTTTTAATCCACCCTTTCAGGCCATGCTTCCAGCAAGGCAATTTGGAATTCTTGAATTCCACAGAGATTTTTTTCTGGCCACATTAGCTAACAGAGGAACTTTTCAAAACCAAGAGAAGCCTGCATACCATGGGTTAGAAAATCAAGTCATTCATTCATTCATTCTACAAATATTTCTTGTGGGCTTACTCTTGGCCAAGTCTCTGTGCCAGGCCCAAGGGGTTCAAAGGGAGCGTGATGTGGCACAGGGGAACCGGGCCCCGATTTAAGAGCTGTGCATACATTAATCCGTTTAATCCTCGCCACATGAGATAGATGCTACTTTCATTCCAGTATACAGATGTAGAAACTGAGGCCCAGAGCGATTGAGTAATCCCAAAGACACACAACGAGTAAATAAAGTCCAGATTCAAATGCAGGTAGCCTGGCTTCAAAGTCTATACTCTTTTCTTTTTTCTCCCCAGCTTTTTAATATGGAAAATATCAAACCTACAAAAAATAGCACAGTGGACATCTCATACCCGTCCCATGCACTCAATAGTTGTTGAAAGCTTGGAACATTTCTTTTATAACTGTCTTCCTCTGTGAATTTTTGTAAAACTGAGAGTTATTTGTAGACCTCAGCATATGTAGTTGTTATCTATTACCGTGTAATAAAGTACCCCCAAAGTTTAATGGCTTAAAAAAACAAATTTTTATTATATCATAGCTGCTGTAGGTGAAGAATCTGGGAGCAGCTGAGCTGGGCCCTCTGTTCAGGGCCTCTCACAAGGCTACCATCACAGTGTAAGCCAGGGCTGCATTCATGTCAGGCATGGTGGAGCTCACCCATGTGGCTCTTGGCTGGAGGCCTCAGTGCCTTCCCACATAGACCTCTGCTATCCACATAGCTCTCTTCATAGGGCTGCTCGTGACATCTTGGCTGGATTTCCCCAGAGCAATCGAAGAGAGTAAGAGGAGAGAGGAAGAGAGAAAGAGAAAGAGAATGAGAAGCCTAGATGGGGTGCCATAGTGTCTTATAGCTTAGTATATCTAAGTATGACATCCCGTCACTCTGCCATATTCTATTGGTCAGACCACTGCTGGTATGGCATGGGTGTGAAGACCAGGAGACAGAGATCTTTGGGGTGTCTTGAATGCTGGTTAGCAGTGTGCATCTCCTAACAGGCCATTCTCCTTCAAAATCGCAATACTGTTATCACACTCAGGACATTTATTATTAATACTATACTACTATGCTACATTCACTCTATATTCATATTTTCCCAGTTATCTCAAGAATATCTTTTTTATCAATCTAGATCCATTATTGGCATAAAAACACCTTGAGTGTCCTTCTGAGAAACACTCCTTTGCCAATCTCAATCCGCCTGGCTCAGGAGCAAGCTCATCCCAAGACCCCAGCCTTGGATGGGCTGTGGCTCAAATCCTGGCATGAATGCATAGCGCTGCCCTGGTGACAGTGATTGGTTCAGGGATGGTAACATGACCCAAGTTGAGCCAATCAGAGTAATTCCTGGATTTTAGCCCTTATTATTAGGGAAAAGGTATGGTCTCACTGCTGGTGGGGTGGGCTTGAAGGTTCTGGGAGCCGTCTTTTCCAACAGCTTGTGGGCTATCTCTTTCTCTCTGTATTCCTTTCTCCTGTGCCTCTCTTCGATTGTGCCTGAAAATGAAGTCAACGTCAGGGAAAGCAAAACTGAAAAAGAGAGGACAGACCCCTTGATCAAGCTATGTCTGAAGCTAACTATTCCTCACGTTTCCAGTTATGTGAGTCAGTATATCCCCTTTTTATTAAAGCCAATTCGAGCTAAATTTCCTGTTATTTACAACAGAAAGGGTCCTGACTAATACATGCATCTTCCAGAGAAAGAGAAAGATTTACTGTAAATCCTTACCGCGGGCTCGGCGCCTGTGGCTCAATTGGCTAAGGCACCAGCCACGTACACCTAAGGTGGCGGGTTTGAATCCCCAGCCCAGGCCCGCCAAACAACAATGATGGCTGCAACCAAAAAATGGCCGGGCGTTGTGGCAGGTGCCTGTGGTCCCAGCTACTTGGGAGGCGGAGGCAGGAGACTCTCTTGAGCCCAGGAGTTGGAGGTTGCTATGAGCTGTGATGCCATGGCACTC